>CM021100.1:226431308-226527976 GCA_007115665.2 Sequoiadendron giganteum
TTCATCAATGCATCCATCCCTCATCTGCACTCTCATCCTGCATAATCACGTCATATCATCATAGGACAACATCATCCATCTCATCCATCTCACATGCGTTACATAATCATTTAAGATGTTTAAAATAATATAGAATTTTTATTCTAAGTGTTTTACAAACATCCCATTTACATCATCATTATCATATAGATCAATTAGTCTAACCATCCATACATCCATTTTGAACCTCTTTGTCGTGAGGTTAACCTCAAACTGAAATTATCGCTTGATCTCATGAGGGGGCAATGTACTAACGTACTTCTCTCTACTGGGGCATCCAAAAAAATCAGAATTTTTTTTAATTTCGATGTCGACGACATCATTCTTTAAACCAATGCAATAAGTATATTCCTTCAAAGAGGGAAAAAATGTAGACATGTAAAATTAACATCATGTATTAATCATATTCGCCTACCAATTAAATAAATGAAGTTTATTTGATTAATCTCCTAAGGTTATCACATTTAATTATCTAAACAAAATTATTTAATTAATCTCCTAAAGTTCTTTTATTTAATTAAATAAACACAAATGTTTAATTAAATCTCTAAATATTCTTTATCTTCTCATTCAATTTAAATAAATCCAAAAATTCAAGTTGAATGTCACAATCACATAGTATTAGTTTAATTAATCAAATCCTTGATTAATGCTAACTCTAATCCATGTCTCATCCTCTAGCTTTTCCCACTTGCACAATAAATTATTTATTTTAATTTATTAAATCCTCATTTTCTCTCAGCAAAGCATAAAAGTGGAATATTCCTCTATTTGAAATCTCCCTCCAAATGAGATATGTCCTTCCAACAAGGCATTTATTTCATCTTTCAAGTCCTTTAACTTGAGGCAAGTGGCCATAACTCCATTTGACTCTCCCTCCACCTTGTCATTTCACTAATTTCAAATTTCAAATAATGGCATTTATGGGAAAATTTATCATAACTTCCACATCCTTGGCCCATTCACATGATGACAAGTGGCTTCTTCCTATTAGTTGAGGATTAGTTCCACATTCCTCCACTTTTCCTCTTATTCTCTCAATCTCACCTATAAATCGAAGGCTTTCCTTCATCATTTCCATCCACAGTTTGAGCAAAGTTACTCTCTTCACATTGAGAGCTAATTTTATCCACTTCATAGCATAGCATCTTCAAGGAATTTTTATCATTAACCTTGTCAAGGGTTGGGAAAGGGCTAATTTCCACACAAAGAGTAGTACCAATCCACAATGGGATAGGTATACATTGTGCTTCTTTTATGTTTTCAATTAGTTTGTTTTGTTATTTTGTTTATGAGGTATAATGTATTATTTGATAGGAGCATTAATTTATTTTCTTAGTTTTGAACTCACCATGCTAGCAAATGTTGAGGTTTAATCTATTTGTAGATTTAGGGTTCTCACAGTTACAAAATTGCTCTTTTCATAAAGTGCTTCTTTCATGCTCAAAACGAGAGAAAAACATGTTGGAAAAAGTGTCGTAATGCTTACTAACATTGAAATCCTAAAAGAGCAATTTTGGTGAGACCTTTGGAATGTCTTGCCAATGAGCAGCTGATCAGATCGTTATGACCTTGGATTTGTCTTGGCAATGAGAACCATCAGGGTGACATGATCTATCAAAGTGAATTTCCAAACTCTCTCTAACAATAGAAGTCTTCACGACGTCGGCGTGACCAGGTGGTTGTCTCGACGATATCAGTGTGACCAAAACAGTCAGGGTGACATCTCTAGCTCACTCTAAGTGTAGATATCTAGGCTACGAAGATCATTGACGAGAGACTTGGTGATGAACATGTCGAGGAGACTTGTGCTATCGTCGTGACCTCCTGATCTCCTGCCGATAGTGTTTCTCTCACTGATGGATCTTCTCCTAGTGAACAATTGGTGTGACTCTTGCTGATATGCACAATCTTAGTGTTTATTGGGTCATTGGGGAGACATGAATGTTTGGTGTGACTACCTAGTGTGTTTTCGATGGTCTTGAAGATCGACGATACTTCACCAAGTTCTGAGCGATAGGATTCAGTGCCATGTGTGATAGCCTATGGACATTCTGACATTTGTTTGACACATTTTGTTGTCTCAGTGATGAGTGATAAAGTTGAAATCAGTTGACCATCTGTTTGTCCTACATGTTTTGTCTTGGACCAATGAGTGATGCAAAATGCAAACTGATTGGTTAGTTGAATTGTTGTGACCATTTTCTTGTGGGAAACGAATAGATAGCTTGAACATATGATGAACAATTCAGTCATGGGTCTGGTCTGGTTGGGTTAGTCGAATGATCAGTGAGTGAATTCATTTGTATGCTAATTGAATGCATAGTAATAGTGTATTTTTATACAAGGTTTATTAGGAAAATGTTGCTGCTATAGAATTTTCATCTAGAAAGAAGAGACTGTAACTTGTATGTAATTTTATTACTGTAATACAAGTGATCTTCTTTGGTGTGGTGGGTTTTTCTCCCATAAGGGTTTACCCACATAAATCTAGTGTCATTTGTGTTGTGTTTATTTCTAAACTTTTTTATTTCTTTCATGTCTGTCTTAATGAACTATCATTGTAAAAATTAAAAGACATATCTCTTTTCTCCTATGAGACTTGGAATTAGGAAAATTTGTTTCACAATTGAATTTTTCCTAACAAGTGGTATCAAAGCCTGACGAGTTGTGTTATCCTTGTGGGTAGATTGGTTTTTTGTGTCAATTTTTGTTCAATGGGAGTTTTGTAGAAGTCTTGAATTTGTCTAATTAGAAATTGAGATGGAAACAACAAGTATGTCTGGAAGGATTGAAATTGAGAAATTCAACAACAATAATTTTGAGTTGTGGTAACTTAAAATGGAAGACCTATTGGTGGATCATGATCTTTGGATTGTTATGTCTTGAAGGAAACCTACAACCATGAAGCAAGAAGATTGGGATCTCTCATATCAAAAAGAAAAAGGGTTGATAAGACTCTATTTGGAAGACTATGTTCTCTTGAACGTTCATGAAGAGAAGACTACCTCTACCTTGTGGAAAAGATTGGGAGGTATTTATCAGGGAAAGTCCTTGGTAAATAAGTTTTTTTTAAGGAAGAAGTTTTACTCTTTGAGGATGGAGGGACGAACGTCTGTTGCTGATCACTTAAGTACCATTAAGATGTTTATTGCTCAGTTAAGTACCATTCGGATCACTTGGTGATGGTGATTGGGAGCACAATAACCACTTTAAAAATTGAGGATGTGGTTGCTTCTTTCTTATCAGAAAAGATGAGAAGGAAATCTTCTGAGATGGCGAAGGAGGCTCTTATTGTTCGAGGCAAATCAAAAGAGAAAGGAAAGAAAAAGGACAATAAGTCCAAATCAAAATTAGAAGGGAGATCAAAGTCTCCTGGTAAGAAGTCCAAGGTGAAGTGAGAGAACTATGGGTAGCTTGGTCATGTCTGAAAGGATTGTGAAGAGGATAAAAATAAGTGGAAGAAGAATTCTTCAGATAATGATTCTTCTCAGAGCGATGTAGATGCCTTAATTGCAGCCTTAGCAACTCAAGCATTCGATGATGTTTGGCTAATTGATTCAGGAGCATCTATTCACATGACATCTCATAGATATTGGTTTACTAAGTATGAAGAATGTGATGGTGGAAAGGTGTATCTAGCAAGTGATTCATCATTTGAGATAGTTGGTTGTGGAAGAGTCAGAATTCAGTTTTCTGATAATTGAATTAAGGGAATTGATGGTGTTATGCTTATACCAGGTCTAGCTTGAAATTTACTTTCTGTAAGAAAGTTGAATGATGTTGGAGTGCAAGTCTTGTTCTCTAGCAATGACTGTAAAATGACTAGAATCTCGATGGTGCTGGCTAGGGGTGCTCGAATTGGTACTCTTTTCAAGTTGGATGCACTAGTTGTTCAATGCAATAATGTCTTTGCAAAGTCACAAAAGGTTGTTCGTAAAGAGAAGAATGAAAATGTTCCTATTGGAGAAAATTCCTTGGAAGTGAACCTTCCAACAGAAAATACTATGCTCTATAATCAGAGGCTCGGTCACCTTGGTGAAAAAGGTTTGAAAGCCTTGAAGAATAAAAACCTAGTTGAGGGGCTTGATGATTGTAATCTTGATTTTGAATTCTATGAACATTGCATATATGGAAAACAACACCATGTTTCATTCTACTCCAATCCTCATATATCTTGTGGTGTTCTCGATTATATTCATTCTGATGTGTATGGTCCAATGGATGTTCCTTCATTATCGAAGTCTAAATATTATGTTTCTTTTATTGATGATTATTCGAGAAGGGAATTTGTCTATTTTTTTAAAAGTAATTCAAAAGTGTTCAGTCATTTTAAGGAATTTAAAAACCTTGTGGAAAATTAGACTGGAAGAAAAATAAAGTGTCTAAGCACTAACAATGGTGGTGAGTTTTGTTTTGAGGAGTTTGAAATGTATTGCAAACACCATGGGATTAAGAACCATTAAACAACACCTTACACTCTGCAACAAAATGGAGTTGCTGAAAGGTTGAACAAGATGTTGATGGAGAAGGCAAGAAGTATCTTGAGAAATGTTGGTCTCAAGTAGATGTTATGGGCTGAGGTTGTGGCTACAACATGTTACTTATTGAATCAATCACCTTCTTCAACACTTGTTAATATAATGCCTATGGAAGCTTTGTCTGGTAAGAAGCCCTCTCTCAGACAGATTCGTGTCTTTGGCTGTGAAGCATATATTTATGTACCGGATGTGAAAAGATTTTAATTGGACAACAAAGATGAAAAATGTATCTTCATTGGGTATGGTCTTGGTGTGAAATGATACAAGCTTTGGAATCCTGTGACTAAGAAGGTATTGTACAAAAAAGGTGTTATCTTCCAGGAACTGAAACCTTCTTCAGTAGATCTATAGTTAGGGATGAAAGATGAGGAAAAGAAGAATGATGTTGTTGAGATACCTATAACTCTAGGAAAAGAGGAACAACACATTGAAAGTGTACATGAAACTGAGAAGATTTCAAGCAACTTTAAGAGTTTTGAACAAGAAGAAGAACCACAACCTCAGCCTTAGCCTATGAGGAGGTCTACACGTGAGAAGAAACAACTAGATTGGTATGGATTCTCTATGTTAGATTATAGTTGTTCCTATGCTTTGATTACTAACACGGATGAGCCTAAGACTGTAAAAGAGGCAACTAAAATGTCTGATTCAGATTGCTAGTTGGAATCCATGAATGAAGAAATGGCATCTTAAGGAAAAATGATACTTGGGATCTGGTCCCATTGCCTAAAGGTAGAAAGCCTATGGGCTACAAGTGGGTGTTTAAAAAGAAAATTGGTCTGGATAGCTATGTTGAAACGTATAAAGCAAGATTGGTTGCAAAGGGTTATTCCTAGGTATAGGGAATTGATTATGGGGAATTTTTTTCTATGGTAGAAAAGCTAACATCTATCAGATTTATTTTATCACTTGTTGCAGCATATGATTTGGAGATTGAGCAGATGGATGTTTAGAGAACATTTATTTATGGTGATCTTGAAGAAGAAATATATATGTCCCATCCTGAGCACTTTGTGAGAAAATGTAAAGAAAATATGGTTTGCAAATTGAAAAAATCTCTATATGGTTTGAAGCAATAACCCAGAATGTGGTACTAAAAAATTGACACATTTATTTTTTCTTTGGGATTTGTAAGATCAAAATCAGATCATTGTGTGTACTACAAGACTAAAAATGATCGGATTCTTATTATTTCCCTTTATGTTGATGATATGTTGTTCATAGGAAATAGTAAGTTAATGATTTCTGATCTAAAATCTTAGTTGTTTGCAAAGTTCAAAATGAAAGATCTTGGTGTAGTTAGGTATATTCTAGGGATGGAAATAACCATGGATAGAAAGGGTAGAAAACTTTGGCTTAGCCAAAGTAATTTTATTAATACTGTTATGGAGAGATTTGGTATGAATGATTGCAAGCAACTAGTTGTTCCAGTTTTACAGGGAATGAAGCTATTTGTTGAAGATTGTCCAAAATATCCTACTGAGATGGAGGACATGGCTAGAGTGCCTTATGCTAGTGCAGTTGCCACTTTAATGTATGCAATGGTTTGTACAGGCTAGACATTTCCAAAACAATGGGAGTTCTTAGTCGATTTATGGTGAATCTAGGAAGGACACTTTAGGATGTTGTGAAAAGAGTGTTTAGATATCTGAGGGGCACTTCAAATTAAGCTTTGTATTACCATGGACATTTAGTTGGATAACAGAGGACTCTCGACATTCGTGGATATGTGGATTCTCATTGGGCAGGGGACATTGATAGTAGAAGGTCCACTAGTGGATATAATTTCATGTTGAATGGTGGTGCAACTAGTTGGATGAGCAAGCAATAAGCTGTAGTCACTTTGTCCACTACGGAAGCTGAGTACATGGTAGAAACTCATGCCTGTAAAGAAGCAATTTGGTTAAAATGTTTGTGTTCTAACACTAGGTTTAATGTAGGGAAAATTAAAATTTACTGTGACGGTCAGAGTGCTATTTGTCTGGAAAACAATCCTACTTTCCATGCTAGGATGAAACATATTGATGTGCAGTATCACTTTGTTTGAGATATGGTGGAGGATGGGAAGGTCTCTTTAGAAAAGGTGGATACATTGGAAAATATTGTAGATGCATTGACAAAACCAGTGAGCATAGACAAGTACGGGTGGTGTTGTAGTTCAATGGGCCTTGATGCCCATAAAACTCATTAGTTTTGTTGTGCGCTGGAGGTGTCAATAAGATCTTCATCAAGTCGGAGATTGTTGGAAAAAGTGCCTCAATGCTTATTAACATTGAACTCCTAAAAGAGCAATATCGGTGAGACCTTTGGAATGTCTTGTCGATGAGTAGTTGATCAGATCGCTATGACCTTGGATCTGTCTTGGCGATGAGAACTATTGGGGTGACATTATCTATCAGAGTGAGTTTTCAAACTCACTCTGACAAGAGAAGTCTTGGCGACGTCGGCATGACCTGGTGGTTTTCTCGATGATATCAATGTGACCAGAACAGTCAGGGTGACATCTCTAACTTTCTCTGATGTTAGATATATGGGCAATGAAGATCATTGACGAGAGTCTTGGTGATGAGCGCGTCATGGAGACTTGTGTTGTCAACATGACCTCATGATCTCCTTTCGATAGTTTTTCTCTCATCGATGGATCTTCTCCTGGTGAATGATTGGCATGACTCTTGCCGATATACGTGGTCTTAGTGTTCATTTCATCATCAGGGAGGCATGAATGGCCGGTGTGACTTCCCAGTGTGTTTTCGATAGGGATTGTCTTACCAATGGTCCTGAAGATCAGGGAGACTTCACCAAAGTATGAACGATAGGAACCAGTGCCATGTGTAATATCCTATGGACAATCTGACATTGGTCCGACACATTCTATTGTCTCACCGATGAGCGATAAAGTTGAAATCGGTTGACCAAGAATTTGTCCTATGTGTTATATCTTGGACCAATGAGCGATGTAGAATGTGAACTGATTGGGCAGTTGAAGTGTTGTGACCATTTTCTTGTGGGAAATGAATAGAAAACTTGAACGTGTGATGAACAGTTTGGTTTTAGGTTTGGTCTAGTTGGGTTAGTCGAATGATCAATGAGTGAATTCCATTGTATTATGAATGAAAGCATTGTAACAGTGTAATTCGATACAAGGTTGATCAAGGAAATGTTGTTGCTATAGAATTTTCATCTAAAAAGAAGACACTGTAACTTGTATGTAATTTTATTATTGAAATACAACTGATCTTTCTTTGGTGTGGTGGGTTTTTCTCCCGTAAGGGTTTTCCCACGTAAATCTGGTGTCAATTATGTTATGTTTTTATTTCTCAGTTTTATTATTTCTTTCATGTGTGTCTTAATGAATTGTAATTGTAAATATTAAAAAACATATATCTCTTCTCCTCTGAGACTTGGCATTAGGAAAATTTGTTCTGCAATTGAATTTTTCCTAAAAAAAACATGCTTAAATATGCATTTTAATTAATCCTTTTTGGTAAGGACCAACCTAGGAGAATTTTCAAATCACAAAATCCTACTAATCAAAATTTCAAACATTCAAAAAATGTATTTTTAGATGATGGTGCCATTGCAAAATGTTGTATAGTGTCTAACACTTTCTTTCCTAAATTTATAGGGATAATGTAGGGAATTAATTCTATTTTCTTAATCTAGGCCAAAAATTTGTATAGTATTATAATTAAAGTTATAGGAAAAATAGGGTGTCAAGGTAGTGTGAAATTGTCAAGGGTGACAATTTATGATGCTTGAGAATCAATGGTGGAATTCGTAATCACTAGACTCAACTTGGAGATGTAGATTTCATACCATTTTGCAACCTATTTTTGATCCTCAAATTGGCTCACTTTACCTATTGTATTATTTTTTGCAGCCTTTCTATTGGTTCCATCTTATCTCTTTTGGGTGTTACCAACACCCATGTTGCCCATTTTGTAGGCACCAAAAGTCTTTTAAGCTTATTTTTTGGTTGTTCCCCAAAGTCTAAAATATTTGGATTTGCATTCATGATTATTTAAGCCCTTCAACCTAAATTATTGTTCCTAGATAATTATTTTTTGTGAGATTTACCTCACATCCTAACCAAATTCAATTATATTTAACATTTTTTTAGGGTGAATATTCTCTTTAGCATATGAAATAGGAAAAATTTAGCTATGTTGGTGAATATTTTTGTTAATAAAAAAAATTCATATTTTTCCAAGGCTATGATATATTATAATTTTTTATTATAGATTCTATTGTAAGTAACTATGGAGTAGAGAGCCTATCTTGATTGGCTAAAGCATCATGTTGTAGGAAAGAGGTCATGAGGTATAGTCTCCCATTTTTCCTCGTGGTATCAAAGGGCATGTTGTGCCAGCATTACCAGTCACGTGAATTTTTTTTAGCAGGTGCACTATACTTTATAGGGGACCTACCCAATTCCTGTAGTCTAAAAAAAAGTGTAAGTAGATAAAACTACATTTGAGGTGACCAACTTATAGGTTCTCATCAACCATTATAAGAATGGCCCTTTTGTGTTAGCTAGAGTTCCTCATTTCCAATCTTCTTCTAGGGGCCACCTGCCCTTATCGTAGGAATCACCATGAAAGGACTCCTTTTGCTTGGGATACTAGGGAGACTTAGTCCTAGACATCTCCCCCGATCACAAGAAGGAATTATGGATAGTGAGTTTGCTCATAGTGTGCTCCTTGTTGCTTTTTCTCCTTTCCACCTATGGGAGGAACCTCAATGTGGCCTGCTAATTTATTTTTTTATTATTTTCATTCCAATAATATCCCTTCAATAGCTATTTCTTTATCACCATCTTTTATATTACTAAATAAGAAAAAATAAAAAGATAAAGATAACAATGATGATCGATGTTACCTTCCTATTGAATCTACAAAGCCCACTAATGCATGGAGAAATTTGAGTGATCAAGATCCTCCTCCCCTTTTCCTACTACTTTTGATTCCTACTAGAATTGTATTTATATCCAAATTTATATTCTCTAATATTTAGCTCCATGTGAACTCTAGGGGTTTCAATTATTTTTACCTACCTTTTTTAATATGTGTAATACTAGTTTATAAATGATAATCTAGACACTTATTCATAATAAATAATTTAAAGTTTCTATTTTTGACATGTCTAATTCTACTTATTGTAAAAAATCCTTATTAGATATGTTAGAGCTAGCTCCACTACCAACTAAATATTATTTAATGACCATAATGTGTAGAGGTAATGCTTCTTTACGAATGTTCTTAGATGGTAACTTTTTATCATCAAATGATATATCATGATTTTCTTGATGACTAATACACTCGATTACAAATTTAACTAATTATGGTGTAGTATCAATTCCATCTTGTATCTTCTCTAACTTGTTGTATATTATATCTTTGTAATATGGTGATGTAAACACTAGGCATCATAAATATATTTTGGCTTGATTACTTTAAAATTATCGAATTGTGTGATAATCCCTTATTTTAGATGTAGCTTGAGGTGAAATAAGTGAAAAGGGAACCTAACTAAATTTTTCCTCCCTTAAATGACAATGGTACAGAAATAATTCTCTAAGAAAGAGAGTAAAAAATAAGATATATGAAGTGAAGGCAATGGAATATCTATAAATATAATGAAATTGTAATAAATCTCTGGAACATGGAACATGTGTTGAGTAGCCCATAGAAATAAAGGAATAGGTGGGTATAAACAAATGAGCTTTTAGCAATGAATTTTGTTCAAAAATTATATGAAACATAACAAGGCTGAAATTGAGGTAAACAAGAGATGTGTAGGGATAAGTGTATGGATATGTAACTTTATGCATGATGTAACCAAATTGGGAGATTAATATGTGGGAATGTTAAATAGATAAGTCAATAACACAAGAGAAATAACCTCCCTTTACATAATATTATAACATACATCAAACTATAAAAAAATGAAAACATCCTTTGAAAACAAATATCAAAACCAATGCCAATATTTGCATGGTGTGATGGTTTAAAGGTGGAGTTGTTCTTGCGACCAAGATTCCAACCCCGTTGGGGTGGTATTGTTGATTGGTTGTATTGAGGATGAGGTCCCTTGTTTGTGACCTCACCTATTCATATCTTCAAGTCAAAAGTATTTACCCCTTGATTATATGTATAATTCAATGAAAAATAAAAAATAATATGAATATTTAAATTTCACCATTAGACATATTAAACTCTTATAAGGACTTATTTTAACTTTATATCTTTATAAATAATAAAACTAATTTAATATATTTTCTCTTCATCAATTAATATTTTTTCTTTTTTTAGAACGAACTTAATGATCAACCATCCATATCAATAACTTTTTTCTTATAATCAACTATTGAAAATTACTTTTCAAATATTAACTTTTTAAAAACATAATTGCATAATTGATTACATAGAAATCTCCTCTTTCAAATAATAATATGATCTTCAATTAAAGAGCTTACAACCTAAAGATTCCTGCTCTCCTATCAATAATTAAGACCTTTTTTAGATGATATGTAATCCTCCATTTAAAAAAAAATCAAAATTAAATTATATATTACAGCTAAAATAACTGAATACAGGCCAACAGATCTAGGCCGTGCTTAAGTCTTCCATTCAAAAATGACAAGACTCTCCTGTAAATCGATCTGCTCATTTTTTCAAATATGTAGCCGCCTAACTTTTCTCGTGTATCGCATTTTCCACACATGTACTCTCTCTGTCATCGCAAACTGACAAGATGCGCCGCAGCCTGAGACCAATTGTCTATATTTCTTTCCACTATCCTCTAAACATCTCTTTTAACTTCCGACAGCATATATCTGACGTTAATGTAATCGAACGCATATCTGACGTCACAGCCTTATACTAAGAACCATTTTGTCAAAAAAATCTCTGAACACTTCCTCCCGTTTGTCACGAGTTTCCAGAAGAGTTTGAACATTCCGGCGTTTTCTCAGGCTTTACCAAAACAATGCCAACAACAGGCGTACATCATAATCATTCAATATCGCATTAAATGTTTTGACAGTTCAATCATAAAAAGGACGAGCGAAGAATCAGCGGGTGTGAAAAATGAAAACGTCTAGATCCATCAGACTTCTTCGGCTCAAAAGTTTCTAATATAAATAATGGAGCTGTAGGAGTTTTATTACCGCAAGAAATGGCTAAAAGAACATTTGAATCCTGTTCTGCCTGCAAACTGCAACGCAAGAAATGTTCAGAGGAGTGCATTTTGGCTCCACTTTTTCCTTCACATGATCAAGAAAAGTTCAAAATCGGGGAGAGCGTGTATGAAACCAACTATATCATCCAACTGCTTCAAGTAATTTTTACCCATGGCCCAGTTTTTATTTTGTGTTGAATGACTTTTCATTTTGCAAACATCTTTAGCTGGTTTTGGATGCCATTATCTTTTGTCTAAATTCTGTTTCCTTGTTGTAATTCTGTATCGAGATCATCAGCACTGCTGGTCTGTTTCAAGAGCTATTTCTAATTCTTATTTGCTTTGTGCCACTCATTGGTTTATTCTGTTTGGTTGTTTAGCTTCCTTCTGGCTGGTTTTACTTTGCAGCTTTTATTCCAAGAGTTACTTCTTGTTATATCTTCAATGTTCAAAAACGAAAAGTAGGAATTATTTTAATCTGTATTCATGTTTTAAGATTCACATGGTATATTAATGCTATGAGATTCTACAGTTTATAATGTTTTCAAGTTTACTAGTTTTTGGTTTTTGATGGTTTTTTTTAATTTTTGCAACATTTCACATCACTCTCTATCCATCACGAGAATAATAGAATGCATAAAGAAATCATGGAACATTATTCATCTCTTTATGCATTCTATAATGATGAATCAAAGAATGTGATTGAAAACGTCCATGCTAAAATAAAAACACAATCAAAATACAAAATTGACAAAATTAAAATTCATACAAGATTTGCTAAGTGTTTAATAACCACTTTATTGATTCTTAAACAGAGCTGCTCAATTGTTGTAGTGTGCGTATTGATTTGCTGGGTTTCATTACGTTTCATCTGCATTGATTCTTGTCACTAAGATGTGTGTTTTAAAGGTTGTGGGTAATCAGAGAAGGGGTCTTTTTCTTTCTTGCAGTACTGGACTTTGAAATCTTCAACTGTCCGTACATTCTGCTTGTTTGATTTTATAAACGCGTGCATTTCAGCAAATCAGGTGATATTTAAACAATGGGGACGTTTTATCACTTAAAAGTGTTTAAGAATTATTTTATTCTAGTTATTTTTATTTGTGAAGAGTTATTTTATGTTATCATTAAATTATTTGAAAAGTTTCTTATGCTTAATTTTATAAACGTTTATATTTCAGTAAATCAGGTCATATTTAAACAATGGAGACGTTTTATCATTTTTATTTGAAAATTATTTTAGAATTATTTTATTTTAGAATCTGATGTCAATGTAATTTGTCTTTTAACAAATTTACTATATGTATATGATTATCATATTAGACTCTTTGATGCCATTTGTAACTTTTTGTTTTAACAAAGATATAAATTGCCATTCTCACAACATATATTTTGTGAGATGTAATTATAAGATAACTAATAGAAACATATTAAATACATTTATGTCAATCTATTTTATTTACTTAATAGTTATTTCATTTTACTCTACAATTATTTTATTTTATTCACTACATACATGAAAGCATAAATTTTGATCTTTATGTAGATCTTATTATTGTTATCTACAATTATTGTTCGGTAATATACTTGTTTTCCTTCTGTATATAACTTTTGAAAAAATAAGGATGAATTATTTTGATAATTCTGGCATTTCATATATATATGACTGGCATCTCACAAATTCACCGCAAGAAATTCACCATCAGAAAAGCTCACCTCAAGGAAAATTCACCACCAACAATTCACCACAATGGAAAATTGCAAATTTTTCACCGCGATGAATTGTTGGTGGTGAATTGTCCTTTAAGATGAATTTGTTATGGCAATGAATTTTCCCATGGTGAATTGTTGGTGGTGAATTTTCATATATATACATATATTCTAGAATTTTAATATTTTAATAAATGCGTTGCTTTAATTCATCAATATAAAATATATTAATTTCTTTAAAACATTTTAATTTATTTATACTAATTCTTCTAGTTGGTATGTGTTTTTGGATTGAACTGTGTGTATTTTTTTTGTCAAAGCCAAACATTGTAACCAATTGTTCTCGTAAAAAAATGTTATTTAATAAGATCCAAGATTAGTTAACCAAAAAGATATATTATCAATTTTTGTAATCTTTTATTTTACCATGTGTGTTAACGAATGAAAATTCTCATACAAATAACTTGTATTGATGTAATTTTTTTTATTTTTTTTTTAATATACTATATTTCTTTTCTCACATCATTTTTAAAATTTTAAATAATTTTTCAATTTCAATTGTAATCACATATCATCAAACACCTAGTTATTCTTTTAAGTTGAATTTCAAAATTGGTCATAATTGATTTGATTTGTGTCTATATATTTCACTTGTACTCACTTTACACATAAAAAAATGCTTTCTATAATTTAAAAGTATCATATATTTACATAGCAGATTTATAAATCTACTATTCACATATGATCATAAATTTAGTTGTTTTTTAGTTAATTATATGTGATTAAAGATATAATTACAGCTCATCTAATAGTTTATCTCTTCCCATTTATTAGATAATAGAACTCATGTATTAATTTGATATTTCTTTAGGGTTTGGAGACTAATCAAAGAGTTGATGCAATAAATAGTTTGGTATATGAAGCACGTGCAAGAGTGAAGGATCCCATCCAAGGAAGTGCTGGTGTAGTTCGAGAATTGCAAAGTCAAATACTTGATCTAGAATCTCAGTTAGCGACCATGAAAGAAGATCTCATGAATATGTATGCTCAATATGATAAGATGGTAATCCTCCTACAAAATAGATCAGTTAAAGTTCAAGATGTTATATCATGTGTTAGGAGGTAAATAATATGTTCCTCTGTGAGCTAATGTAAAATGTATAGATTTATGAGGCTTAGTTGAATAAGGTGTATTTTAAGTGCCACATTAATAACTACAATAATCTACTTCCTTAGTTGACTATTTTAAGAATTTGTTATCGTCTTCTATAAAAATATGTTCACAATATTAAAATATATAACATATGCACAAGGGGTTGAGTTTAACTAGTTAAAGTAATGAGTTCCATTATGGAGACCCAAGTTCAAATTCTAAAGCGATATCTAATATAGAAGTATATGTAACGACTTTTTTTCTATAGTTAGATTATGGTGTGGAGGTGGATTCTAAATAAATGAATTTATAGTTTGTGACTTTTGATCTTCCACAAGTGGTTTCTAATGTGGTTTCTTGAAAAAAGCTAGTAAAAGTCTTATTGTTGTGATCAAAATATTCTATATTGATATAGACTATTTAACAAGAGATGTAGAACATTCATCAGAGATGCTTTATTTCCTTCTTCTTGTCCTTCTGGCTATACCTCAACTAAGGTGTATATTATATTGCAAAATTTGTAATAATTGCATCACTAAGAATCCTCTATAACATATAGTAGTAGAACATAAATAAATATTGTATTGTAATTTTTACTTTCATTGAAATGAGTTAATCCAATGTCAAATATTTTATGCATAAATCATTATGTGGAGGTCTTTAGTCTATGAAATTGAGGTCATGTTATCCACCCACTACATGTATTTTTGAAATATTTCTAGATGATATGATAACTTTTACTCAAGGTGATTTAATTTTTAATCTTTGTGATGGCTAAGATAACACTTTTTATTTGACAAATACAATTTTATGAAAAAAGGGTCAAACAAATTTAGCTTTGATATCAAAATTTTAAATGTTAAATATAATTTAGCAATTTTTTTATGGAATTACTTGATCCCCTGGAAGAACTCTATCTTAAATCAATTGACACATTATATTCATTATAATATCGATTGTGCCACTAATACGTAGAAAATTTATCAGCATGGACAAAGTATATCCATCATATCTATTGAATGATATCTTCACTTTGCATTAGAGAGTACAAACACATAAGGAAAATCTTATAGATATATTTTCAGCATTTTCAAAGTTATAAAAACTCTATAAATTACTAGCACTAGGAAGAAAATATTAGGTAAAATTATGGAAGGAAATCAAGATATATTTTTGTTAGATTCATAAATAGAGATAAGTCAAGGTTTTCCCTTCCGTTTCTATGAAATTATTTTATTTTTATTAAAATATTTGAACACTTTAATGGGTCATATACTTGATAAGAAAACTCTCATGATGATGTCTTATAGTCTTTGGGTCTAGTGACTTTTGATCTTCCACAAGTGGTTTCTAATGTGGTTTCTTGAAAAAAGCTAGTAAAAGTCTTATTGTTGTGATCAAAATATTCTATATTGATATAGACTATTTAACAAGAGATGTAGAACATTCATCAGAGATGCTTTATTTCCTTCTTCTTGTCCTTCTGGCTATACCTCAACTAAGGTGTATATTATATTGCAAAATTTGTAATAATTGCATCACTAAGAATCCTCTATAACATATAGTAGTAGAACATAAATAAATATTGTATTGTAATTTTTACTTTCATTGAAATGAGTTAATCCAATGTCAAATATTTTATGCATAAATCATTATGTGGAGGTCTTTAGTCTATGAAATTAAGGTCATGTTATCCACCCACAACATGTATTTTTGAAATATTTCTAGATGATATGATAACTTTTAATCAAGGTGATTTATTTTTTAATCTTTGTGATGGCTAAGATAACACTTTTTATTTGACAAATACAATTTTATGAAAAAAGGGTCAAACAAATTTAGCTTTGATATCAAAATTTTAAATGTTAAATATAATTTAGCAATTTTTTTATGGAATTACTTGATCCCCTGGAAGAACTCTATCTTAAATCAATTGACACATTATATTCATTATAATATCGATTGTGCCACTAATACGTAGAAAATTTATCACCATGGACAAAGTATATCCATCATATCTATTGAATGATATCTTCACTTTGCATTAGAGAGTACAAACACATAAGGAAAATCTTATAGATATATTTTCAGCATTTTCAAAGTTATAAAAACTCTACAAATTACTAGCACTAGGAAGAAAATATTAGGTAAAATTATGGAAGGAAATCAAGATATATTTTTGTTAGATTCATAAATAGAGATAAGTCAAGGTTTTCCCTTCCGTTTCTATGAAATTATTTTATTTTTATTAAAATATTTGAACACTTTAATGGGTCATATACTTGATAAGAAAACTCTCAAGATGATGTCTTATAGTCTTTGGGTCTAGTGACTTATATTTCATTGATCCTAATAATCAAATATGATAATTAATTTTTATTGATCCTAATAATCAAATATGATAATTAATTTAAAAATTATTGTAAAGAGATTACAACCACCTATCTAGGGATTGTAATGTTAAAATTCCTTGACGACTATCCCCTTAATCATTATGAGTTAAAAATAAAGAAAATATCTCTATAATAGAATTAACCGATAATTTTTCTAGTCTATTGTATTCCCTATTACCATTCTAGAAAGTGATATCATAAAAAAACAAGATAAATTTTATATATTTAAAAATTTAGTTTCTCCTTTTGGCTCACTATATTTTACTTTCACATAACCTCTATTATGATTTAGAATTCTCATCTATAAATTATTTGTTATATATTTTCTCTAGGGATTTTAGTATTATTTTTATTTTCATTGATTTTGTATCAATATTTGTAGCTAAACACAACCCTCCCACTAAATAAATCCCTTTTGTGATCACTAAGGAGATAAATAAAGTATTTTATCTTATGATATCAATCACATGTTTCCTCAAAATTTGACATTAAATATATAATAGGTCTGATTTATTGTTGAGAAAGGTGTCTTAACCTTGAATTCTAATATTTTGATGTATTAATTAATTGAAAACCATGAAATTATTTACTTTTCTTACCCAAATTTCATGGAGTTATAATTCCTAGTCTTATTGTCAAGAATAAAATTTCTTGGATGCATTAGAAATAAATCCAAAAGGATTGAGTATATGTATATATGGTGGGTCATAAATATTTACAAAAATGAAGATATTGTATATTTGTTAATTTTTTTCCTATAAATGGTATCCACATTCTTCTACGATTTTCTTGGATTATAGTGCATATTTGAATAGGTCTGAATATTCCAATGTAGAGGACCTAAATTAAGGATATTTTTATGATAGGATCTCATAGATCTAAGCTCATCTTCTAATTTTCGTAGAAGAGATCACACAAAACTTGAAAGATAGATTTTATTTTAATTATCAAGATATTGTGAGTAATTTTTTTAACCATTCTTTTTATTCACCACGTGTGGTTTCTGGTTTCAAATTTCTAAACTTATTAATCCTAAGGATAAGGTAAAACATGGGTTTTAGTTACTCTTTCTATAATGGTTTTGATTGCATATTTAAGGGAACACCTCTAGCACTTTTAAAAATTAATAACTTAACTAGTTAACTTTTATAATTTAACTAAAATTTAATACAAAAACAATTTTAAATAAAGAATAGAAAAATGGTATATCCTTTTAAGTTATCATTTGAATTATTTTGTCCTAATTGTTTGATTTCCTTTGTGTGATTAAAACTTGAAAATATTTTGTAACCTATATTATTGTTGATTATTTGAAAGTAAAAAATTCAACTATTGTTTAAACTCTTTAATTCATTTAATTGTCAAAGTGTAGTATGTTTGGATAATAAATTGAGGCTAAGGAGTTATTCAGTAAAGAATATGAGATGTTTTCAAATTTGAAATTAAATTTACTTGGTATAATACAAAACATAATAATGATCACAATATACTTCGAAATAAAAGTAGGAAAATAAAAATACAATAGTTTTATGTGAACCAAAAATAGAATAGGGGGAAATAAAGGGGGTACCTTTTCCTCCTATTCTATCTTGTTCATTCAAATATGTTCTAAGAATCCTAATAGGATTGACTATCAACCTATCAAGGTGAGCCAATACATAATTTGGCAGACTTAGGAGGGGTTTATTTTCATCTTTAAGGGGTTCACCACCAAGAAAATTCTTGGAAAAGGCAATGTTTGAAAACACACTATGATACGTAAACAACCTAAAATGAGCTATTTTAAGCTTAAAAATACTTAAAATGAGCAATTACATGTTAGGGTATGTGTACTTGGGAAGCCTAGAGATGCAAATAGGATTATGGAAATTCAAATAGTTTGACAAAAAAAGCCTTGGAGGACTAAGACACCGAAGATGGCACTTTAGTCCTACTGCTATTTTTTAGGGTATAAACATGATCTTCAGATGTTTCAACATAATCTGGAAGAATCTCTAAAAATATGCCGTGGAGGTTCTAAGATGCCCAAGATGGCATTTTAGTCCAAATCTGAATTTCTAAAAAGTTTGAATGTGGTATTGAGGTCCTAGATCTACAATTGCTTCCTCTTAGATATCAGGGTCTAAAATAGCTAGATCTAACCTGTAGGTGATTTTCCATGAAGATAAAAATTTGTAATGAAACTTTTTAACCTTGAAAACTTTTTTCTCCAAGTGATCTTCAAGTCTTCATCCTAGATCTGCAAACACAAATGGACAAGATGGAAAAAACTTGTTGTTTTTTAGTGAATGGTGGTTTGCCTTTATCAAACCCCTTGTTGGTAATTAAACCTTGAAATGAAATAAAAATGACGAAGGAAATGGTGAATGAACAACATGCAATGCTACAACTCACCAAACCCTTGTAAAGGTTGTAAACTTGTGTGCAATGGTTGCAATGGATATGGATCTTGAAATGCTTGATAGATCTTGAATTACTTGTTTTCTTAGATCAAAAACCTACATCAAAAATGTTAGTAGAACAACAAACATGATGCAAGAAAATCCTTTGACATGATGCTTGAATCTTGGTGATGTCTCCAAATTTTTGATGAATCCCTCTTGAATGAACTTGATCTCATAAATTTTCCTTATGAATAAATACTTATATTCTTAGGATTGAAATGAATTAATGGACCTTGTATTTGTACCTGTTTATGATTGATATCCCGAAATTGTATCACACCAAACCACTATATGAATCCATTAAATGAAGGAGGTTTAATCCTTCCAAAATTTGAAATGAGATTCCAAAAATGACTCAAGCAGGACTAAGACACCCTAGGTGGCATCTTAGTCCCAAGTGATGAAATATGGGACACGGACACCAAAAAGGTGGTCAAATAAAATACCTCAAAATTAAGGTCCTAGGTCCTCGGGGGACAAAGACGCCCTTAGTGGATTTTTAGTCCCAACCAAAAATTAGGGACACTTCAATTAGAGTCATTAGGAGATCACTTATGCATTGGAGAATGTTAGGATTAACCAAAAAAATATATCTTTCATAGGGCTTGTGGACATAGAATAGGGCCAATTAAGCTAGAAAGAAGGATAAATAAAGCAAGGTGGACCGAAACAACTGTGAAAATGCAAGGGTATTATTTTTACTACACTATATTTAGCCCCCACTTTAGTGAGAAGATGAAATCACTTCATACTCACACTAAAGTAGCCAACCATGCAATCAAGAGAGGTTCAAATGTACAAATGTTAGTAAGATAGGATGAAAACAATCAAGAGGGTGGCCAAGCCCCCAAGATCATGATACTATGTAAAACCAACATAGGCAGACGGGAAACCCAATATATGAATCCAACACTAGATCTCAACAATACACCATCAAAGAAAAGAAAAACGAATAAATGAAAAGAAACTACAATGGATCAAGCTTTGACTTGTTGTTCAATACAATGGACCAGGTCTAGACTTGAAGAGAGTTTACAAGTGGAACACATTGTCGATTATGCAAAAAAAACACACACTCACAAGGGCTAGTTGGAACTAATTTTCTACTAGATGAGCCCCAAGAGGTCCATATCAATTCCATACCCCCATGACTATGATAAGGGAAAAAATAAAATGCATGCTCACATGGGCTAGTGAAGCTAGTTGTTCACTAGGTGAGCCCCAAGAAGTCCTTATCAAAGCCATACCTTCATGACTTTAATAAAGAAAAAACGAAAAAATGCAACACTCACACAAGATAGTGAATCTAGTTGTTCACTAGGTGAACCCTAGGAAGTCCATATCAAAGCCATACCTCCAAGACTTTAATAAGGACAAAAGGATAAAATGCAACACAACAAGAAAGAAAGAGATGTTCAAAGGGATTTTTCTTAGTTCATGTGAGGTCTTACTCTTAGTGGACATCATTCTTAACGTCTCCAAGAGAGGACCTGTCAAAGGATAAAAGATTCGCCACTTAGGGGATGTAGTGTGTCACACCACCACAAAGGGGAATATAATACGTTGAGATAGGTCGAACTTTTGAAGGACATTACTCCCATTGTCATGAAAAAGAGGAAAACAAGTCGTATGAAGAAATAAAATCACATCAAGGAACATGGTAAAACAAATCAAAATGAAATCATGTAGGAATAATTCCAATGTATGCCCCCACTTTAAAGAAATTGCTAACATAATGTTATGATAAATTACTTTAAAGTAGACAAATATGGAAAAGAGGGTTTCCCCACCAAAAAACATAAGGGATCTATGGATTTGGGGTCAATATTTGTCTTTCTTGCAATGATATTAAAGAGCTTGGAACTATCATCATTCCGCAAATACATATAGAACAAGATGAATGACACAAAGAGAGAAAAAAACAAAGAAAACCCTTTTGGATCAACATTGAAGAGACATAGGGTGTCTCAACACCTTGCATCATTCCCAAAAGGAAAACACAAGATAAAAGAAAAAAGATAAAAAAAATATTTTGGGTAAACATGGAAGAGACATAGGGTGTCTCGACAACATGCATCATCGCCGAAAGGAAAATACAATACAAAAGTGATGAGATAAATGAAAAGCAAAAAGATTACAACATAGAGAAGAATGAAGGTACAAATAGAGAAATGCACAAAGAGAGAAAAAAATCAAACAAAACATCACATGGGATCACAATATGCACATGCAAATGAAAAATAAAAATACTAGTAAGACAGAGTCGAGTCAGCCTAAATTAGGTTATCCACTTCCTAGTGTCAGTATGCTTAAGTAGAAGGTAGATAACAAACCAAAGGGACAACAATGAATGCATGAATAGGACAAGTTCATCAACTTTTGTCTCCACTCAGTGCGAGACAGAAATGGGCCGAGATGGGTGATGAGAAGGGTCATGTAATGGTGATAATTGTGAGATTCTACAATGATTACATGAAAAGGGGATAAGGCCTTAACGGAATATTCTCTATGAGATTATATTTTTTGAAGTCTTCTCATTAAAGTGTGACATTCATTAGTTGTATGTCCAAATACTCTATCGTATTTGTAGTGGAGGTTTATTTTATTTCCTTTAGTATTATGATTTTATCTAATAGGTGGTAGCATTAAGCATCCTCGCTATAAAAGGATATGTAAAGTTCACTTCATTGAAGATGGTAGACAAGGGTATTGAGGTTTCTTTATTTTATGAGATGTTTTTCTCTGACTAGACTCTCCAACTTCCATTGTTTAATAAGAAGGAGGAACTAAAGAGATCCTAGCATCCTTGTCGTTGTTATGAATTATTGATTGTTCTTTAGGAAGGAGGATATTCATATCAAGAGGTGAATCATATATTAGCGCACTATCACTACGAAGCTTTAGGTATTCTCTAGGTATTGTTGTGTTGTGAGGGGGATCTTGATATCCTAACCCTTTTGTGTTTTTAGTAGTTGGAACTTGATCTAGGAGTTGATGAATTTCTTGTTCGCTTGTTGGATCGCATCCTTGATTACTCAATATTCTGAATCCTTTGCTATATTTTTCTTCGAGATTGATTGGAGTGTTTATTACTTTTCTTCATAATATAGTTGAATTTTTTGTTGTCTACATGAGCTAGATTCACCTATTGTAGAGAAATTAGCATCAAATTTTTCTTTAGTTTTAGGATTAAGTAACCAAACATGTCAAGAGGTGGTATTGTAGGGGAGTTTGGTTGGTTCATGGATGGGTATAAGGATGCATTATCTTTGAGGTGATTATCTTTGAGGTTATCAAGGAAATTATTTAGGAAGTTATTCATGATGTCATCATCTTCCCAATGATGTCAACATCACGATGAGGACATGCATTAGGAGTTGAGAGAGCATAAGTGAGTTCAATGTTATTAGAATCATTACCAAAGGCACAATTTGAGACATCTACTAAGGATTTCATGAACACCCACAACTTTCTGAAGAACATATCCATGATGCAAAAAAAAGAAAATGCACTTGAAAATGAAAGAAACTATGATAATAGCAATTCTGGAAACTAAAGCAGAAAACTAAAAGCAGCCCATAGAAACCAAAATTAACAATTTCAAAATCTAAAAATTGGAGAGTCAAATTCAACAAGGACTAAAATTCCAATAAGAGTGGTTTATTCCTCTTGATAAGATTTTGAAGTTCTAGAGGCTGAAACAAAGAACAAACAATAGAGAGATGATTTTGAGAAGAAAATATTGAGAGGGACTCATACACCATGAAGGGAATTTTAGTCCTAGTAGAGATTTTTATAGCAAAAAAAAAATATGGCTTGATAATAGCTTTCTTAGGTTGCCTACCTAGGGACTTGATGTTTGGAAACAAAAAATGATGCAAATGGATGTAAATAAAAGCAATGACTAACAATCAATTGAATGCAAGATATGAAATGTAGTTCTTCAATTTTCAATGCAATAAGAATCTTTCTAAATCCAATTAAGAAAATGAACAATAAACTTCTCATATTTTCAAAGAAATGTAATTATGTAAGAAATAAAAAATGCAACCTACATGCACTTTCACTAATGCAAAAATAGGAAACCCTAAATGAAATTTAATTAATGGAAGATGCAAAAAACCCTAGATGCACTTTCACTAATGCAAGATGTAATCTAGATCTAGGACTCTAAAGGACTCCAAATGAAAAAAGGAAGAGTTCTCAACCAACCTCATGTTCACCATAATGAACTGAAAATAAAATAGGGGGAGATAAAGGGGGTGCCTTTTCCTCCTATTCTATCTTGTTCTTTCAAATATGTCCTAAGAACCCTAATAGGATTGACTATCAACCCCTCAAGGTGAGCCAATACATTAGGACTTAGGAGGGGGTTCTTTTCAACTTTAAGGGGTTCACCACCAAGCAAATGCTTGGAAAAGATAATGTTTGAAAACACACTATGATATGAAAACAACCTAAAATGAGCTAAATGAAGCTTGCAAATACTGAAAATGAGCAAATCCAAGTTAGGGTATGTGTACTTGCGAAGCTTGGAGATGCAAATAGGATTCTGGAAACGCAAATAGTTTGCCAGAATATGTCTTGGAGGACTAAAACGCCCAAGATGGCATTTTAGTCTCGCTGCTATTTTTTGGGGTAAACACAAGATCTTCGAATGCCAAAATAGAATCCTGAAGAATCTCTAAAAAATATGTTGTAGAGAACCAAGATTCCCAAGATGGCATTTTAGTTCCTCTTTGAATTTTTGAAAAGTTTGAATGTGGTCCTGAGCTCCAAGATTTGCAATTGCTTCCTCTCAGATCTCAAGTTTTAAAAATAGCCAAGTTCGAGTTGTAGGTGAGTTTTCGTGAAGATCAAAAAATTTCAATGCAACTTTGCAACTTTGAAAACTTTTCACTCCAAGTGATCTTGAATCTTCAACGTAGATCTGCAAACATAAATGGAAAATATGGGATAAACTTGTTGTTTGTTAGTGAATGGGGATTTTCCTTTCTCAAACCCCTTGTTGGTAATTAAACCTTGAAATGAAATAGAAATGATGAATGGAATGGTGAATGAACAACATGAAACGCTACAATTCACAAAACCCTTGTAAAGGCTACAAACTTGTGTGCAATGGCTATAATAGATATAGATTTTGAAATGCTTGGTAGGTCTTGAATTACTTGCTTGCTTAGATCAAAACCCTACATCACAAATTATGTTAGCATAATAACACACATGATGTGCCCTAAACCTGAAAATACACAAGATCAACAAACACGGTTAAATGTTAGATCAAATGCATGCAAAACAAGTATGAGAGATTCCCCATGAAATCCATCTATTCAAACTAAAATTAGGAAATGAGGAACACAATACAAGAAGTGAAGTTAAATCATAATTAAGCCAATAAATTAGTGATCCCATGGGGGAATTGGTGCCAATGAAGTGTTGCAATTGGCTCTTTCCCAATTCCTAAGTTGCTATGTTTGAGTGATTGAGAAAAGGTCAAATCTTCAAAGAGATTTGAGCATAACCTTGTTACAAATTGTGAAAATGGTGATAAGTTGAGTGAAATGGGCAAAATTAGCTCTTAATGTGGAGAGAGTAACTTTGCATGAAGATTGTGGATAAGGATGAAGTTGAGTATAGTAAGTCTCCTCAAATTGTGAATGTTAGAATGAGAGGAAGAGTCTCTCATTTATAGATTTCAAATTAGAAGAATGAATGAAATTGAGAAATGTCGGATAAAAGATAATCCAATGGCATTATGCCACTTGTCCACATGTGATTGGAGGAGGAATGAGCACATTTTGGTCAATGTTCATGATAAATTCCATGAGATTCAAATTTCAAATTTGAATGTGACATGTGAGAGGGAAAGAGAAATGGAGTTAATGTCACTTGGCTCAATGCACAAGGACATGTAAGAGGTCTTCAATGCCTTGTTGGAAGGACCAAGTCCACTTGGCCTTTTTGAATTCAAATGAGGGAATATTCCCTTTTGATGCTTTGTGAGGGAAAATAGATGAATTAATAAATCAAAGTAATTGATTTATTGTGCAAGTTGCATTCTCTAAAGAATGTGACATAGATTAAGATTAAATTAATCAAAGTTTAATTAATTTAATGAGGAATTTAGGAGATGTGACAATTTAGACTTAAATTTATGAATTGATTCAAATCGAGAATTGAGAGGAAAATCTTATTAAATAAATGATTTTATTTATTTAACCAAGAAGGAATATGTTAGATTAAATAAAATAAAGGTTTAATTTATTTAATTTAATAAGAGGACTTTAGAGATTTTAATCAAATAAAATGATTTATTAAATTAAACAAGGATGTGAGCTAATTAAATTAAATTGATTAATTTAATTAGTGGAGCAAGAAGACGACTTAATCAGATGAATAATGATTCATTAGATTTAAGCAAAAAAATATGATGAAGTGTTGAAAGTATGATTTAGGAATAAATGTTGTTAGTATTCAGGATCAAGTGTACTTGTTGTTAGATTTTTCCCCTCTTTGAAGCAATGTACTTGTTGCATTGATTCAAAGAATAAACTGTTGTGATCAAAGTTCAAAATTTCTAGATTATTTCAGATGCCCCACTATTGACCCCAGCAAAAATATTATGCTGGTATACTGGCCTATCGAGAGATCGAGCGGAAATGTATGATTTTATGATACAGATTGTGATAAAATGCAAGAGGAGTGGTTCTATTGATCAGAGGACTCAAGATAATTATTTGATGTAGACAATTCTGATGATATATAGATAGTCATCAGCCATGGGTAGCCTCGTGTAAATTTTGATACAACACACCGATTTTAGATAGAAATGTTAGTAGAGATAGAATAATAAGAAGAATAAGATGGATGGAAGGAGGATCCACACAAGTTCACATTATTACCTATGATGATGATGATTTGCTTACTAGGAGATGAGATTTTCAAAGGGCCAATTACTTTATGTTTGATAACACACATAGGTACGATGCATCAAGGTATAAAGGACTAGAATGGCGTTGTACCTATTGTGATGGACTATGACTTGAAAATCAGATAGGAGTATTCTTGTTCACACTTGACATACAAAAACCTTGCTAGGACGGACCTAACAAAGCAAGTATTTGCCTAATTATTTTACAAGAATATCCAACAAGCATAGTAGATAAAAAAAGATAATGTTCATTGCCCCATTCCTTTCTCTCTAGACCTATTTTATTTAGGCATCCTCGAGAGGTCCTTGGAATGAGCACAAAATAAGATAAGTCAAAAAGACTAGATAAAGTAAACAAACAAGCTAATGTTCTTTGTACCGCTAGCCAAGACTAAACTACTATCGGGTACCTAATGCTTATTACCATCATGGGAAGGATTCATCCTAGGACATGTAGTGATCAGGGTTTTGGTGAGACTGATTCGATGATAAGTTATTGATACTCCGATTTGACCAACTTTCTTGTTTACTGACTTAGACATTCAAGACTTTGACGACTAGGTGTTCACTTTTGAACCTGCTAAACTTGCTTTTGATTGCTTCACAAAAGGATGAAGGTGATGATTGATTTATTAGGAAAGAGACAATCACAGGTAAAAGCGAGATGAGATGGATGCACGATTTTGGATTTTTTAGATATTTTGAGGTTGTTTTTGGTATTTTTGAGATGTTTTACAATTCTTTTTAGTATTTTCACATTTTTCAATGTTTTTGGTATTTTGTATTTTGGGTGCTGATCAAGGATGGCCTTGCCTACGTTTAAGCTCAGAGACAACACAGTTTGGACAATGATAAAATTTCTCTATTTTTCAGAAGCCCCACTGTTTCCCCAACGAAAGGATTACATTGACAAATGGGTTGCCCTTTTATTGTGAAGGATGCTTAAAGGACTGACCTTACTATAAACTAGATGGACAAATGAATTTTCAATGTGATGGACACCTTAAGACTGACCTTAACTATCTCGGGGGATGATCAAAGATCAACCTTGCCTATGTTCAAGCTCAAAGATGACGTACTTTGGACAAGGTGGAAGACTGACAAGAATCCATGATGAATTTTTTTTTTTTTTGAAGATTTTCTGAGGTTTTCGACATGTTTTTGGACTTTTTGAATGATTTGGATGTTTTTGGATTTTCGCATGATTTTGATGATTTGGATGTGGAGATGTGTTGATACCAATGCCCTGTTTCAAGATTTTGTTGAAAACCAAACTAAGGTTGATTGATCATATTGATGGATTGACAGTTTGACTAAGTATGTTAAGTCAAACAAAAGTGATAATGCACTCGTAAAATCTAGGAATTTGTGTTATCCTAGAGTAAACTTGTACAAAAGAGGATGGTTTGACTAAGTGTGTTAAGTCAAACAAGTGGATTTGGATTTGATAATTTGGCTAAGTGTGTTAAGTTAAATAAGATGATAATGCACTTATAAATCTAGGAAGTTATGCTATCCTAGAGTAAACTTGTGCACAAGATGATAGTTTGACTAAGTGTGTTAAGTCAAACAAGGTGATAATTGATTGGATTCGACTGATCAAGATTGATGAAGCTTGGTTTGGAACAAAATTGCTTTGATGATTTGATGTGATGCTAACGTACACATTAGATGCAACTAATATTGATTGTTTGGATTGATGTTCAGTGAAAGATAAAGTTTGATAAAGAACATCATCTTGTCAAAATATGCCATGGGCTATTGATTTGGATTTTGGCTCACAAATGCTTGACCAATTTGATTTTGTGTTCTCCAATGTTCGGATCACAACATAATTTGGATGATATATATCAAGATTTATTTCCAAAGCAAGATGCAAATATTTGCACGTAGTGTCTAGCAATGTATGGAATGCCATGGGTAGATTCTTGGATAGACAGATAGACGAATGGATAGGTATGGATCATCTTGCGATAAGATAAGGTGTTCAGGTAGTGGATGCACATTTGGATAGTGCTTCATGACTCAGCTAATGTTGGATTGGATAGGATCAATGAAAATGACCCATGTCAAGATGTCTACCATAAGCAAGTGTAAAGTGTGCACAAAAATTTGCCAAGATCAAAATAAGGTAGATAAATGGTAATGAGTTGGATAAACAGTTCATGAAGATGAATGAATTTATTATGGATGGAATGATGGCTTTATTATGGATGTGATAAGATGCTTTCTCCTAAAATGGATCACATGGATGCTCGATTCTATACATGATGCCTATTTGCGAGGTTTTCATCATGGTACTTGCCCAAAGTGCCATCGTAGTGGTTTTTACTAGAGGATGAGTTTTTTCTTTACTATTTTCAATCCTTTTTCTAATTTTTTTGGATTTTTATATTTTTTGATTGATTTTTTTGTATTTTCTCAAAGATTTTAGGCTGATGTTGAACCACCTAGTGGTGCTGATGTAGATGCTTTTGTCATAATGTGCCATCGATATCCTATTTGAAGAAGCTGCTTTGTCAAGATACGTGCACTTGAAAGCAACTTTTGACAGATTTTTTCTCCTTTGTTGATACTGGAGTTAACTGTGTCTTTGTGTGTACATCATGATAGAGTGCCCTCTGAATCCTTATGATGAAGAGTGACTTCCAATACATGGTCAATGTGAGAATTGGATATCATGCATGGAGGTGTGGATGGAGTGTGTTTAGGGATAAAAGAAGGATTGGTTGATAGTTTGGAACCTTTGACTCTCAAAACTTGGGAAGATGAGAAATGATGTGTGGATATGGAAGTGTGCATGGAATTAGGACCAACTGCTTCATACACTTTGTATGTCGCTTGAGAAGCCTTCTTTTTCCTTTGTGGATGTCTTTGATGGATACTTGCCCCCTTTTTATTTTTCCCCATAGTGTCTTTGACTAATGGAGTTTGATAGGGATAATTTTTCTTTCTAGTTTTTGGTATCCATATGTATTTGATTTTTCCTTCGTGCTTCTTAGCTTATTTTTCTTTTATAATGTTCTTCATGCTTTGATTTAAGTCTTTCTTTTGACGTTGGTCCCAATTTTTGGACAGGGTGATGAGTGGATGAAGATTCATGACATGGTCGTTTGTAGTATTCGCATTTGTTTCATCATAAGGATTCTTCGTGCTGCCTATGTTGACATTTTATCGTGACAAAGTTGCCCCTAGTTTCATGGAGGTATCACTAATATTCTTATATCCCTTGATTGTCGAATAACCAAGGCCTTGACATTTAGGATTGCCAAAAATCCACACTGGTTCCAGGATACCCTGTTCATGTAGGCCTAATCCTCTGCCTTGATAATTCATTTGTTGAAACATTTTATTTGCAATAGGATATGATTTACCTTGGAAACAAAACGCTAATCCTTCTCTGCTCTGTGGTGGATCTTCAAAGGTGATAGCTCTTTCATTGATAAGATAGTTTTTCCTTACGAAGGTGAGTGATCCAACTTTATAAGTGATAGGATCTTCCATACGTGTGATAAATTCTTGATTTATCTCTTCGGCTTGATCTTGTGAACTGTCATATTTTAATGATTCTTCAAGAGGTGTTGATGATTCACTGTCCTCATAAAATTATTCCTCATGATTCATTCTTGATATGCTTTCACATGATGTTTCTAATTCACAACTTTTGTAGAATCCTTCTTCATGATTTGTTTCTCATATGTCTCTGCATTCGTACAAAGGTTAAGAGTAGAAGACTCTTGTTCCTTGGTAATGATGTCAAGAGTATGAGAATCTTGTTTTGAATGAAGATCATCTACGTGTCCATCCAAAGAAATCATCTCATGGGTAGATGGGTGAGTGTGTGCTATATGGATACGATCATCATTTGCGACATCTTGTATAGATTAAAGAGTTTCCATTACCTCTTTGTAGTATCTTGGATATAAAAATTATTGATCTTGGTTAATGTCGGAATTGATTTCAACATGCTTTGGATTTCGTTCTTAACATGGTTCAATTTCAAAGAATGGATTTCTTATAGCGGGTTCTTGGGTATCATCCTTAGGCATGGGAAGTGGCTTAATATCCACTTGTTATTTGAACGTATTTGGATCAAGTGTAGAGCTAGGGATTCCTTCAATATCTATAACTACGAGGTCAAAGGATGTTAGTATGTCTTGGGAAGGAACATTACTAGACCTTGGTGATAGATGTTGATAATGCTTTGGAGTAAATTCTTCAGATATGTCCTCTGATTCGTTAGGTGATGCAAATACATTTTCAACATGATCATTGGTGGATGGATCTTGGTTTATGTCAATAGCATCAAATAACATTAACAATCCTTGAAATAGATCTTTGTAGGAGGGGTCTTGATTATGACTAAAAAATGTCTCTTGATGTATGTTGATTTGATTATCGAATAAGGTGGAAACATCTTCAAGTTGTTCATAGATGCATAGATCTTGATTTTTGATTTCAATAATTGTGGTGGGAATCTATTGCAAGCTTTTTTGAGCAAGTAATTCCTACATCTGCTACTGAGCCAACAACGCTTGTTGTTGGTCTAGTTGTTGTTGTTCCAACAATGCTTGTTGTTGGTCTTGTTTCTGCTATACCAACAAAGCTTTTTGTTGGGCTCGTTGTTGTGCTACTTGTTGATGGATTTTTTTATGGATTGCTTGCAATAGTGCATAGAATTGTGGTTGCACCTTCTGAGCTTGGTTTTGGTCTTGAGCTTGTTGGGCTACTTGAGCCACTTGTGCAAATTGCTGGGCTTGGAGTGCCTTTTGGTGGGCATCTTGTTGAGCGACTTGCAACATGATGGGGAATGAATTTTCCATGTTGTGTTTTGGTGGTGGTGGTGGTGGATTGGGAATGGTGTTGATTGTTGGGGTTGCTTGAATGGATGCCATCAGTTGTTGCAATATCGGTGGCAAAATGGGAGGATTTGGTATGATGTTTTGATTTGGCATTGTAGGTTGACTTTGAACATTTTTGTGGTTGAGAATCATATTGCCTTGATTTAGGTAACTTTGATTTTGCATAGTGTTACCTTCACTTGGATCAATACCTAGAGTCGTCAACATATTGCTTAGATTTTGAACAACATTGATCGGATTTTCAAACATGTCTACCCCAAATTTTACCAAGTGTGGATTTGAAATGGTCATTTTGGTAAAGTTGCACTTGGCATGTATGGATTTGGTGGGATAATGTTGTTTGGAAAACTCATGCATTGCGAATTTGGTTGATAGATTTGAAAATTTGGACTTGGATTTAAATCTACCATTGGGAAAGGTGTTCCAAACTTTGGATTGGGCATACTCACATTCGTTGTACATTTCAGGTTTGGAGGAGATAATGAGTCCATGTATAAATGTGAGTTTCAATAATAAATTGGCATTAAGAGACTTGGATAGTTTGGTTGACTTGGATTAATCATGATCTATGAGTCAAGTTTGAATTCCATGTTTTTCTTGTGTTTTGACCTTTTTGTCCTCCAAGGGGTTTAGGACCAATGGTGAGATGAAGGATGAAAGGGGTGAATGATATGGGTTTTTGAACTTTTAGGGACTTTGGATCAATGCTAGACTTTTAGGACTTAATTTGATTTGATTCTTGATTAATGATAGTTTGACTAAGTGTGTTAATTCAAACAAAGTGATAATGCACTTGTAAACTCTAGGAAGTTGTGTTATCCTAGAGAGAACGTGTACACAAGATGATAATTTGGCCAGGTGTGTTAAGACAAACAATGTGGTGTTGAACTTATAAAATTTAGGAAGTTGTATTATCCTAGAGGTAAATTCATTCAAGAGGATTGATAATTTGACTAGGTGTGTTAAGTCAAACAAGATGATGTTGATTTTTCCTAAAAGTCTAGCATAAGTGATGTTTCCCAAGGTTCCAAAAGTTTTTGGTGAGATGCGATTTGATTGATGTTTGAGGGATGGGTGAAGTGATGATTTTGATCCTAGATGACCCTACGAGGACCTACTTACAAGACCAAGGTATTGAAGAACATGATTTTCCCTAAAAGTGGTTCAAACCAAAAGACCAATTTTTGCATGAAAACTGAATGACTCAAAAGGGACCAGGCACATGTGTGGTTCAATTGTCTGTTATCTTGCTTAGATTCGGTTCTTTTTACCACAAACACTTTCTTGATTATGCTTTTCAAACTAAATGTCTAATATCCTAATTTTCTTTCATCCCACAAAGTGCATTAAGTGGAAATCAAGGAAATCAAGGCAAATATCTTTTCGTGTTTAACCTTGGTGAAAAAAAATGATGATAGAATCCAAGCACTTAGAAACCTCTAAGGATATGATCCCTAGGGAAAGCAAGAGTACTTAGATTCGCCAATGGATATTTGTTTCCCCTAAGGGGTTTGAAATTTCAAAGCTTTGTGAATGATTATTTCTCAATGTTTATAGAACCAAGAAAGGTGTTTTGATTTCAATAACATGCACAACCCTAGGCTAAAAAGACAGTATTTGTTGGGTTCCCACTTGGATAAATCCAGTTGTTTTTTTTTTGTGCACATGGCTAAATGCTTGACCACATTGGCTCCCCTCCACGACACACACTTGTCGGGTCATCCAAGCATTAGTACCCATGAATCTCCCATGGCACACTTTCCATCTCTACAACAAAACCACATGTATAATGTGGGGTGGCTTCAAAGGACATGACCTTTTGCATGAACAAAATAGATAAGGTTTTGGTCTTTTCTAAACAAAGGGGTTTTAATTCAGGCATTTCGTTCATGGGGGATTATCCAATGTTAGAAAGAGTCCATTTTTGTCCATCTCATAAGAATAATCCTCATGATTCTTAACCTTTCCTCAAGAATCCACACTTGGGTATGTGTGGGATCATGATGGGCCAAAAAGTGGTGATATGTAAGCCATATAATGACCCATGTGGCTAACAAGTTTTTTTTACCCAAAATTGATGAAACAAAAAGGGTTTTTAGAGGAGATTCTCAGCTTTTCACCAATATAAATTATGCTTTACTTTGAATTTAATAAATAATTATTATTCATTTTCTATTAGAATTACAAATAAAGTCCTGATTGATAGGCTGATTGAAAAACATCTATAACTTTCAAACGATATCACATTTTTTGAATCTGAAACATGTGTCACATTCTATGCTTCACATACTATAGGATTAAAAAAAAAAAATGAATTTCATTAAGTTTTTACCAAGTTAAGGTGGTTAGACAGACGAACTTTTATATTTTTTAAAAGTTGTAATAAAAAAATCATAATTAATTATTTACTTGGAAAAAAATTATGAAAAGATATGCATCACATTGGGACATGAGACCTCTACTTATATATGAAATATTATCATTTTATTGTGGTTAGGGTGGTCAGACAGATAATTAATTCTTATTTTTACCATGAAATTTAAATACTACTCAATTGAAATTTCAAATTTTCACCAAATAGAATTTTTTTTTTAAATAAAGGTCTAGTAGTTTAGAAACTACATTCAATTTTCTACAGATTCTATTTTTACATGTTTTTGAAATAATATAGATAACTTATTCAAATTTTTTGTCTTTTTATTGCCACTTAAGGTCTTGTTTTTTCCATGATGATCTTGCACATACCCACTTATATACCGGTTGGAAATCGCTTGGCTTTAGCGTTTTCCCGATTGGGTTGTTCCCTTGGGTGATTACCTTTTTCCCACAAGGCACACCCGCTAGGATAAACAATAGCAAGCTAGCATATCCCATTGTTCAATCAACCTTTGTTGAAAAACAAAGGGAGAACCTTCGCAATATGTTGTGCTCACACTCACATGTTTTTTCCAATTGTTAGGTACCCAAATTGAAATGTGGAGGCAATATTTTATGCAACTTAGTGTAACCAAAAAGAATTTTGATTCTCAAGATCACCGTGAAGCGCGAGAGAAGCGTATACGCCTTTTTAAATGACAGTAGTTTGCAAAAAAGATTTCAAGGCACAAAAAGCACATGTTCATTTTAGATCCCTCAAAGAAATAATGAATTCTTTTTAAGCACCAAAGGAAATGTGAAATTGCCTTTTTAAATTTTTAACCTTTAAAAAAAATCTATTATGTTTTTCCTAAGGTTCTTTTTACCCTTTTGCAAACTTTTGGAAAGAAAAAATGTGTTGTTCTTTTTTTAGAGCCCAAAAGAAATTTAGTGTTCCTAAAATCATAAGGTAAACAAATCCTTTTGGAATGGATTATAAGTTCTCCCAAAAAATTTTAAAAACACTTAATACAATTCATAAAGAACCCTTGGCCTTCGTTTTTCCTTCCTTCACTTTTCATCAAAAAAATTCCTTTTTAGGCAAATTTCAATAATTTTACGATTTTTTCATTTTTTGGTAATTTTCCATCTATGACTTTGAGAGTCCTACTTTTTTCCAAAAAGTTTATAAAACTAATATGGGATGAATTGCCAATTAACATCCTAAATTTGAAACATGGACTTCGAGTTATTAATAGAAACAACTTTCGAAAAAACTAAGAAAAAACTTTAAAATGTCATTGCGAGGGCTAAGATGAAATTTTGAAGTCCCAAAAATGAGCCGATATGGCATCCAACCCATTGAGATCGGTTGCCAAACCAATTGCCTCATTAAAAAACCACTTGTAAAATTTTAGACAAAACCCACATCCGAGTCAAAAGTTATGACCTCAGGAAGTTCCTGCATCACAAAAAAAAGTTGAAAAACCAGAAAACTCAGGAGCGGCGCAGTTTGGGACAAAAACGGTGCTATATAGTGTTGTGTGGTTGACTATGGGCGGCGCTCTGCAAAAATAGAGACCCAATATGCGGCGCAATATGGCTAAGCGGCGCAGTTTGAAAAGCGGCCAGGTTTGAATTTTTGAAATTTCCTGAGGTAGGAACAGAGTGATGCAATTTGGAAAAAATGCGGTGCAATATTGAGCCGCTTTCTAAAAAGTGGTGTGATATAGCACCACAGAGATGAAAGTGGTGTGGTTAGAAAACTAAAAAATTATGATAGGCAAGAAGATAAAAGCGGCGCAGTTTAGAAGTTGTGCGTGGTTTGGTATAGTGTTGCACCTCTGATAGCGGCACAGTATAGCGCCAAGCCTCTAGAAGTGGCACAATATAGTGCCACACACACTATCAGTGGCGCAATTTCCTGTGTACACAATTTTTTTAGAAAAAACATGGAATTTGTGAAAAACTTGATGAAATCCTTCAGATTTGCCCTCCTAGCGACAAAATGTGAACCCCTAAACTTGCAAATGCACAAGAGCAACAAACACGGTTAAATGTTAGATCAAATGCATGCAAACAAGTATGAGAAATTTGCCATAAAATCCATCTATTCAAACTAAAATTAGGAAATGAAGAACACAATACAATAAGTGAAGTTAAATCCTAATTAAGCCAATAAATTAGTGATCCCATGGGGGAATTGGTGCCAATGAAGTGTTGCAATTGGCTCTTTCCCAACTCCTAAGTTGCAATGTTTGAGTGATTGAGAAATGGTCAAATCTTGAAAGAGATTTGAGCATAATCTTGTTACAAATTGTGAAAATGGTGATAGGTTGAGTGAAATGGGCAAAATGAGCTCTCAATGTGGAGAGAGTATTTTTCCATGAAGATTGTGGATAGGATGAAGTTGAGTATAGTAAGTCTCCTCAAATTGTGGATATAAGAATGAGAGGAAGAGTCTCTCATTTTCAGATTTCAAATTGGAAGAATGAATGAAATTGAGCAATGTGGGATAAAAGATAATCCACTGGCATTGTGCCACTTGTCCACATGTCATTGCAGGAGAAATGAGCACATTTTGATCAATGTGCATGATAAATTCCATGAGATTCAAATTTGAAATTTGAATGTGACATGTGAGAGGGAAAGAGAAATGGAGTTAATGTCACTTGGCTCAATGCACAAGGACATGTAAGAGGCCTTCAATGCCTTGTTGGGAGGACCAAGTCCACTTGGCCTTTTTGAATTCAAATGAGGGAATATTCTCTTTTGATGCTTTGTGAGGGAAAATAGATGAATTAATAAATCAAAGTAATTGATTTATTGTGCAAGTTGCATTCTCTAGAGAATGCGACATAGATTAAGATTAAATTAATCAAATTTTAATTAATTTAATGAGAAATTTAGGCGATGTGACAATTTAGACTTAAATTTATGAATTGATTTAAATCAAGAATTGGAGGAAAAGATTATTAAATAAATGATTTGATTTATTTAACAAAGAAGGAATATGTTAGATTAAATCAAACAAGGTTTAATTTATTTAATTTAATAAGAGGACTTTAGAGATTTTAATCAAATAAAATATTTTATTTAATTAAACAGGTATGTAAGATTAATTAAATTAAATTGATTAATTTAATCACTAGAGGAAGAAGATGACTTAATCAGATGAATAATGATTCATTAGATTTAAGGGACAAAATATGATGAAGTGTTGGAAGTATGATTTAGAAAGAAATGTTCTTAGTAATTGGGATCAAGTGTGCCAAAACGACATTTGTACATTTTCCATGTCTACATGATGCAACAAAATCCTTTGACATGATGCTTGAATCTTGATGATGGCTAAAAATGCTTGATGAATTTCTATTGAATGCACTTGATCTCATAAATTTTCCTTAGGAATCAACACTTGAATGCTTAGGATTGAAATGAATGAATGAACCTTGTATTTATACTTGTTTATGCTTTATATCCTAAAATTTTATCACACCAAGCTGACATATGAATTCATTAAACGAAGGAGGTATCTTGCCAAAATTGAAATTAAATCCAAAAAATAACTCAAGGAGGACTAAGATGCCCTAGTTGGCGTATTAGTCCCAAGTGATGAAATTTGGGGAAAAACCACCAAAAAGAGGCCCAAATAAGATACCTCAAAATTAGGGTCCCAAGACCTCGAGGGGACAAAGACACCCTTAGTGGCATTTTATTCCCGACTAGAAATCAACGACACACCAATCAAAGTCATTAGGAAATCACTTATCCATTTGAGAATGTCAAGATTAACTAGAAAAAAATATCATTCATAGGGCTTGTGGACATAAAATAGGCCCAATTAAGCCATAAAGAAGGATAAATAAAGCAAGGAGGGCCTAGACAAGTGTGAAAATGTAAGGGTGTGCATTTTACTATGCTACATTATGTAAAGAAACAAAACATAGACTTTAATAGATCAATTAATTCTTTTTTCTATTTTTCTTACCATTAATACTATTGACGTTTAATGCAATGGAACTATAAGAGTATCATGTATATTAATTTTATAATTAAATAATGCTCATAAATCTAGGTTTTTGTGTATTTTTAATAAGTTTTTGAATAGAATACAACTAAGAAAGATCATTGTAACCCGTTGTGGAAAACTAGTGAATGTTGTGTTCATGACTCAAGTTTGAGATAAAGGGTATCCAATTTGGGATGAGGGTGTGGTAGACATCTTAGGTGATCTACCTATGCGAACCCTTGTGTTAATTATGTTAATATAAATATAGAATATTTTTTTGTTGAGTATTTTGATTTTATAGTGGAAATTTCCTTCTTTCAATTGATCCAATGTGAGAAGGGTCTAATAGTGTACTTGGAGTTGAGGGAAAGTTTTGTTCATTGAAACATTTTGGGTTTTCCTTGATGTTATCCTTCAGCTAGATAGAGGACTAATATTGAAAGATTGTGAGTTCCCTTGGAATGTAGAACTAGATCTACTACCCTACTTTTGGGACCAAAATTTTTGGTAGATATAGTGCAAGGATTTTTTCCTTTATTTTGTATCCTATAGGTTAAGGATTGACCTTGTGTGCCAAAATTTTGGTTAATTTTATACTTGGTTTTAAAATATATATATTTAGAGGTATGATTATTAGATATAGTTTATGGAAATGACATATCATTACAATTATATTCTACATAAGTATAAAATATTCAAGATACATGAGACATAATCAATATTATGAAAAAAGAAAATAAAATGAAAATTTGTAATTTAAAAAAATTTCACCTAGAAATATTATAAAGCAATAAAGGTTAAGGTTCATTATAGTGTAAAATCACGGTGATATTATTTGCAATAATATCTAACTAATAGTCATTGTAGTGATTGTGATAGAGTGGTGTGATGGTGAATAGAATTCTAATTTAGTGAGATACAATTTATCATTTGTAAACTATAGATAATATCTATGTGATATACTTCATATATATGATTATGGATAACCTATTTGGCATATCTCGAGTTATGTGAGACTATTCTTGGTAACTATGAGGATATTTTGTGGTTTGAGACAAAAATGATATTATTTTTCTTAAGTGGTTTGATACCACTATTATTTTTCTAGCAATATATATGTGGCTTGAGACCACCATTTCCCTCCACTTCTTGAGTGGCTTGGAGAAGTCACATAGTGGCTGTAATATGCAAAATTTTATGAGAATGTGTATTATTGTTAATTATTATTTGATAATTTTTTTTCTTTCAAAATTTATGCCAATAACTAGTATTCTGCTCTTGAGCTATTTATCTTGTGTTAGATTTTGCAATGGTCCTCTTTCCATGGGGACTTAATTTGATTTAAATTATTTCAATTTGAGATAAGACATTTTCTCATTGTTACATTGATTTTTTCGTTACTTTTATTTTATAATGATATTTTAATTTTAATTTTAGAATATTGTTTTTATTTTCTTACCTTTGAGGCTTTCCTAATGATTTTGTACTATTGACATATATGGTGTAATGTGAAATTTATAAAATTCCATATCCAAGAAAGATCCTTGGTAGCTTGTGTGCAGGTTTAGATGCATTTCGGAATGTATATTGTGAGGATGAGGCTAAAAATGGGATTGATATGGGATGGTAGTAATCCCTTTGCTCTAATTCTTGTTTGATTCTTGTATACCTTTCTTTGTAGGCTAACCCCCTTATACAATCAAGGGGAAGGTATTGTGAAATGTATGGAGGGGTCCTAAGAAAGGGACCTCAAGACCATCCTTCCTATCTATTATTATGATTTTATGGTTTCAGTGATGTCATTTCAGCTACATGGTATTTCAAATTGTAGTACTATGGAGTTTTAGTGGTTTTGACATCATTTATCCTCATAAATCACATACTCTAAACCTTGTGGTATGTCTATGTTGTGATGATGTCATGTGAGTTGTGAACCAAGTTATGTGATGTAGAATACATATGAATTAATGATATAAACTATTGTAATAAGTGTTTTCTTTAGATGTGACTTGATTTGAGAACATGATAATCATGTTAATGTAAAATTTTGTTTAGGATTATGTAATTAATGTTTAGTGAAGTGATTCTAGCATATGTATGTATAGTGTAGTCTTTAATAGTCAAAAAATTAAAATTCGAAATAATGTGGATCTAATGTCTATATGTGTAACATTATTTTAATTTTATTAATACGAGTATAATGTGGATACATAATCTCTTCGGTTAAGTTGATAATTAATAATAGAGCAAGATTTAATATTTAGGATACTTTATACAATAAAAGAATTTTGTTTGTTAATATACTTGGAAACTTGTCATAAATGAAATAGTGTCTAAAAATATGTATGGTTATGAGTAAAAATTTCCTTAAACCTTAGTGACTTACAAGAGGAATTTTAATCTAAGAGGAGGGAAGTGTAAAGTCTAGGTTTAGTCTGACTTGAATTTTTATTTCAATGCAGTAGTGGTGTCAAACAATTTGGATAGATTAAATGAAATATTATCGAGTGCTCACACATACCTTTAATTTTAAGGACTTCTAGGAGGAATCTTGATATTAGGGGTAGAGTGTGAGACCTTATATTTTCATGATCCTATTCACTCCACGTTTCTCTTGATTTGATCACAACTTATACTATTTTTTTGTGTGTTACAATAATTTTATGAAGGATAGTTATTTAATATATATCAATAATGTGCTTATTCTTAGTTGTTATTGGATAGGATTAATTGATTTAGCAAACTAATATTTTATCGATTACTCTATCATTACTAGTAGAGTTTATTACCTTGATGATGTAAGTAGGTGTTGATCAAGATGAGATTTAATGAGTGAAATATGTTCGTTGGTGATAGGTTATTGTTTTTAAGATGGATTTCAATTGGTTAGTGTTAGCTGTAGTGATATTGTGATGATACGCTATATGTTTAATTATTACAGGTAATTTCATTAGGTGTTAAGTAATTAGATGTTGTAGATATGATAATTATATGTTGATACTTGTGTAGATTATTGGATTGGATTTCCTACTTCATTATTATTTTTGAAATGTTACATTACATATGATAGTTGCTTCAACTATTATTGCTCATGTGTTATACTAATAGGTTTTAGTTGAGTATATAGATGAATTTAGCCAGTGATGTTATGGTTACATAACTACTTATATGTCTTCCTAGTATAAGAACGAACCTAGAATAGTATGGAATACTAAGGTCTGCTTGGCCCATGTTGTGAAATATGTCTTGTTGGTGCTATGTAAATTTTGTGCTGATGTGAAAATTTATTTAATTGTCTTTTCATTGTTTTTTGGGTGAATTTCAATTATTACAATTGTTTTGCACCTTTATAGGGTTTAAGTTTCATTTTATAGCTTGGAAAGTTGCCTAAGTGTGGGTTCTATAGGTCAAGAGTTCATTTTTTTCATAAAACACTATAAAATGGGGTTTACAACCCACTTTCATGTCTCACTCTTAAAAGTGGAGAAATTATGGAAGTATTTATTTGGTTGAGTTATTTGGAGAGAGGAAATTATCTATTCCTCTTCTTTATAACTCTTATCTCATGGCGTGGGAGGATTTGTTCCATTTTTCTTTGGATTTTTTTGTATCTCCTAGAGTCCTTTTGAGAGGAGGAGGAGGATTGTTAAGAAAAAAAAGTGTAAGATAGGGCTTGGAGAGAGAGTCTTCCAGAATCATATAGAAAAATTCCTTGTAAGGTCTACCCTTTTTTATCCTTGTTTATGTGTAAAGGAATGTTTTAAAATTGATGAAAACTAAATTTGAGTGTTATTTTAATGTGGTTGATGGAAAATTGTTGAGAAGTTTCTAGAAAGAAATAAAAGTAGTATGGAACAACTCAGTTCACAAAATTTAAACTCTTATTAGATTCTCAAATATCAAACCATAAAATCTCGTCTCTTTTGTAAATAGACTTTATTGTGCATGTATTGCTAGCATTATTAGTAATATGGTTATATTACATTGTATGGGGCCTACGGGTGTGCTACGGGTGTTTGAGCTTGTGGGTGTTTGAACAGTTCTGAACAGTTTTGCAACCGCCTCATTCCAACTGTGCAACCGCTCAACTGATTCTCTCTTGTATAAATGTGCTTGCATATTGATGAATAAATTGATCAAATACTTTCCCCTTCATTTGGTATCAGAGTTTGAATAGTCATGCGCAAGTGCCATGTCTTCATACGATGGTTTTGTTACAAGCGTAGAGAGGATGTTATTGCAAATAGAACATGCAAATGTAGAACAGATTGATGATGTCTAAAATTTCCATTGGAGCATGCCAATACAGATCAGTGATATTTGACATTCGAATTCTTTCTGCTCACCTCGATTAAAATATTCATACCCACGGCTTTCTGGATGTGTAAATTGACAAACCAGAGGCATAGTAAGGAGGAAAATCTTGTGAGACAAGTATTAGTTTTTCATAATGCTTTGACTTATTATCCATTGTCCTAAACGATTAGGAGAATTTTTATTTTGGAGTTTAAAGAATGGTTTTGTTTGGAGCTGATGTGTAGTAAAAATTGCATATCATGGATGAGGAATGACCATTTTTTATTGAAAGATTATTGGCATGCGAGTTAAGAAACACTTCGAATTGTGGGTCTACAAATTTAATTTTTAGTGTGATACAAATTGTTTGGAGGGATTGCTGCCAAAGAAGTCAGGGAAAATATGGATGGGAGGCGAGCAGTTTTGATATGTTTTGGAGCCATTTTATGCAATTCGTGAGGAGAAATATACTCAACCTCTCTACAGAAGCTTAGCATTCAATGTGGAAGTGCTGGTATGATAGCATTTATTGTTATTATAGGGTTCGAGTGAACACATATACTTTGTTATCTTCGCTGATATATGGCTCATTTATGGTTATTCATTTTGTTAACTAATGTCTTATTATAGAGACTATGAGTGATTGATTATTTGTGCTTTAGGGATTCACATTGGTGAGTTAGTTATCAGTCATGGTCACACATATTATTCGTCTTGATAGAGACAATTACATATCTACAGTGGAAGCTATGAAGTACAGCTTTATTTATGGAGAGATTGATCAAGAGTCTATTGTATCTTTTACTCTTCTCTCAAAGGTTCTAGTACATCTTTTGGTGCTATTTTTGGATAAACAATAACAAGATCAAATTGGAGGCTAGTGGCATTGGAGGATGGAGAAACTTCCATCATCTCAAGTTAGCTTCTCACTTTGAGATGATGCATTGCATGAAAAGCATTTTTGACTTTAGTTTCCTGTTTTTTCTTTGTTTTTGTTGACGGATTTGAAGAATACATATATTGTGAAGTTTGAATTTTTGAGACAAGTAAGGGGTTTGGTGTAGAGCTCAATATGGATGATTGTCTAGCAAGCACTCGAGGTTGTGATCCGAATTTGTAGTGTCGAAAAAAGTAGCCCTTTTTCATGCTTAGTTTGGAAATGTATGATTAATGAAAAAAATGGACTTAATTGTGCCTTATTAAGGATATTGTAAAGTGTTCCTGACGAATTTTTTTAATCCAAGATTGATGAAATGAAAAGGGTTTTTAAAGGAGATTCTCAAATTTCCACTAATATAAACTATACTTTACTTTGAATATAATAAATTATTATTATTCATTTTCTATTTGAATTATGACTAAAATCTTGATTGATAGGTTGATTGAAAAACATATATAATTTTCAAACCGTATCACATTTTTTGAAAAAAATACAAAACAATATGCATCACATTATGACATGAGTCATTTACTAATATATGAAATATTATTAAAAAATATTATCATTTTATTGTGGTTAGGGTGGTTAGACAGACACCTACTTACTTTTTCTTATTTAAGTACTACTGCATTGAAATTTCAAAATTTCGCCAAATAGATTTTAAGAAAATAAAACTAACCCAATAGTTTAGAAACTAAATTCAATTTTCTACATATTCTATTCTTACATATTTTTGAAATAATATAGATAACTTATTTAAATTTTTACATCAATTTACCTAACTTTGATTTTTTTGAATTTTATTGCCACTTAAGGGCATGCTTCCTCCACATACCCACAATTTTAAAGGATAAATTATGACAATAATTAATAATATTTTACAACATTTAATTTTCAAGGCTTGTGTCCTAGGTTTGTAAGCGAGGACCTTTTCGCTAGCTTGGGTGAATGGGTCCTGGTTAGGTCCTAGGACCCCCTTTCGACATGACAATTCATAATTTCAAAAAATTGTCATTGTAAAGTGCGCCATAACCCATTCATCACTATTGGCGAACCAGTCATCCTTAATATTACACCTTTTTCTAACATATTTGTGATGGGGTTTTTAGTGATATTTCACCTCCTAGAAGCTTGGTCCTAGAAAATTATGCTAGGACCCATTCGCCCAAGGTGATGAATGGGTCCTCCTTAGTAAGGACACCCATTTTTGAACTTATTTGTGGTGGGATTTTAGTGATTTGTAATTCTAGTTTTGAGGTCAACTTGTGGTATTTTAATTTTCAGATTAAATCTTAAATTTAGTATAAATACAAGGCTATTTTCACATAGTTTAATCCTAGATCTTCATGACAAATCAGGATTACATTCACAAGAGCATTATAGATGACTTCAAGAGTATTTCAAAGGAATTCAAGGGAATATTATTGAAGCTTTATTGCAACAATTCAAGGTCATATCATCATATCAAAGGCATAGCGCATCATGCATGTTGGTGAGCTAGTATGTTGATGTAGCACTGCAAATCCTATTCAAGCATTGTTTCATGTCAAAGTCTATGGTAAATATTTATATATGTTGAGGCCATCTCATGCAAGACTATTGATTTTTACTTCAATATTCAATTCAAGATTAGTTTTTTGTAGCATTACATTGTTCATTCATCATTTCTTTGTGCATTTCCATTATTTCATTACAATTTATTTAATTATCAAAATAGGGTTTGGCCAAGGTAAACCCCTATCCCCTAATAAAAAAAAATATACTCTTCTTGAATTTGTGATTTTAGGTTTTAGGTTGAAGAGAAATATTTGGAGAAAATTTTTGAAAGTTGAAAAGTTGCAAAACTTTTCATCTACACTTGAAGATCATAGAAAGTCTTCAAAAATATTTTTTTCAAAATTTTAGGAGCTAAAAACTTCAGATTTGAGAGTACAAACATTGAAGAGAAGAACAAAGAAAATGATATCTCAAACCCTAATAGGGACCTATTCACCGCTAAAGGCGAATGAGTCCTTAGTGATGCTTGAAGCAGTGAACATTTGGAATCTAGAGTTGCAAACTAAGAGGAACAAAACAAAGAAAGAACTTTCCAAAAACCTTAATAGAGAACCATTTGCCACGTTGGGCGAATGAGTCATTAGTGGGTGTTAAAATAACACTTTCTCAAAAGGGTACACATCATTTAACCCTCTTAAAACTTCCCCTTCTGTTATTATAATAATTAGGTTTAATTTATGCACCTTAGTTGCATTATATTGCACACATAATTGAATGAAACACACACCTAGTGAAAATTAGGTTCATCATTAATACCCTATTGATGGTGAACGTATTTTCCTATTTTTTATTTTGGTGAACCTAAGTTTTGAACATTCTAACTTCTGATATGGAGTGCATTTAAACCCTAGATCTTAGTTTTGCAATAGTTTGCATTAGGTTTTCACTAGTTGCATTACATTTAGGGTTCTCTAAAATTAAATTAGTATGCATTGCATATAGAGGTTTAAATTTACATTCTTGCAATGTTTAAATCTGTTTTTTTTTTAAACTACATGCATATTCTATTTATTTTATAGAATGTTTGCATATTAGTGTACTTTTCATCATTCATATTAAAAAATTGAGTCAAAATTGCATTTCAAAAAGTTTCATATAGGTCATCACTAACCCTTCATTTTATTTACATTAGGTCATCAAATTTTTGAAATTTCTATCATAAGTGTTATAGTTTAAAATTGGGCACACAAAACACACAAAAAAACTTAAAAATTATAATTTTCACCTTTTTAAAAACCTCATCTGGGACCCATTCGCCCTAGGTGAGAATCGGGTCCCTATATAGACATTTTAGGCAAATTATTCAGTAGTTGTTGGTCTTTGATTTTCAATTTTTTTACTGTGTTAAGATATGAGAAATAAATTCCTAAAACTATTTGTTTTTGCATTCAATTTATTTCTCATTTACATAGATTTTCCAACATTGTGGAAAACATTCTCGTGCATATTTTAATTTAATTTAGTTTTAGATTTTTGTATTTTTATTTCATTTTCAACATCGTTGAATAATTAGATAGATTAGTTTATATTTTGCGATCATTAGAAAACAAAAACAAAAATTAAAAACATCAAAATAAACAACTGAAAAAATGATAAGCCTTGGAGAAAGCATATCCTTCAAACCCTTTAGTTGTGATGATTTTGACATGTTAGATGAAGCCCTTGAGGAATTCATCTCATTTACATCATCCACTAAATCTTTGATGCAGATAATGCAAGCATATACAATCATGACAATTATAATTGCTCTTCTACTTATGATGAAGGTATTTGGGTTTTTGAAGACAAAATCATTGAGAATCATGAAAGTCTTGTTTATCTCTCTTGGGAAGATAGTATGACCCAAGAAGATGAGATCATTAACACTAATTTACCTAGTCTCCATTCATCTCCCATCACCTCCCCTACTTGTGAGAATTCTTTAGTGAAAGAGGATGTAATCAAGAATAATCATGAAAATCACATTTGTGAAGATGGAAATTTGGTGTCAAGAGATCCAATGATTAAATGTTATAGCATTATTCACCTCCTTTCTAATATCCCTAAAATTTGGAAAGATTTATTCAAACAAAAGGATCCAAGCATTGGTAAGCATGAAAACCATAGTTGTTCTCCTCTTGATAACTCCCCTTTTTGTGATAAAGTTACTTTAAAAAATATAACCATGGAATGTGATGATCCTCTTCAAAACTCTCCTACTAGGGAATATATCATGGTGGAACAAAATTAGAACATTGAAACATGGATTTTAATCAATGGTGATGTGGCTTCCTTAGATGAATATGATGAAGAAAAATTAGACTCCCCTTCACTAAGAGATCATGAAAATAAGGAAAATCATTTTGACATTATGCACATTAAATATATCACTTTGGTCTCCTCAACAACTTCATACCATTTAACACCCTCATAACAACCACAATTTCAAAATAAACTAGTCCTTATCTTAGAATCACCTAGAAAAGTAAATTCAATGATGATAATGTTTTACAACAACCGAGTTACAATACCATTTCTCATATATATAATAAAGTGTATACAATCAAGGCTGACCGTAAACTTGAAATTTGTTTGCATGTCAAGAAAGAAAATAAAAAGAATATTGAAGAAGTCACAAAATAATTGGCAGATGCTTCAAATTCCTTTGATTTCATACCTACATATGTGGGAGAATACAAGATCATAACAATAGACTCTAGAAAGGAAAAAAAGGGAAATAATGTCAATAAAAAATTCAAACTCATTCACTTCAACCAATTTAGCAGAAAAGACAACATAAATGACACACTTTTCGAGCTGAACAACCACCGAATCTGAAAGAAATGAAAAAGCTTTATGGAAGAGGTTATGAACCTATAAAACAACTTCGGTATAGTGGAAAAGGATGTGTTGCTAGAAAAAAATGTATGTATGTCCCTATAGAGCCTAACACACAAGAAATGAATAATGATTTTGGTTATTGTCCCTCGAAAGAAATGAAAAATCCTTCACTCAATATTAACACTCTTACAAAAGATTCTTATAAGCCAAATTTAACATTAGTTCATCCTAAACTAATAGATACCACATGTGGGAATAGCTCACTAGATATGCATCAAGTTGATACTTTTTTTACTCATTATAACCAATAGCATTGGTTGTCACTCCTTTCCATGTAATAGTTATAGAATCATAGCATACTCACTATTGCATGTTTAACATTCATTGAAAATTGTCCTCTTTTTGCAAGGAGCAACACATCATCATCGATTCTTAGCTCATCCTTATCCTACACTTAGTGGGGTAGGGGGTTAGCTAGCTTTGTCTTTGTGTGACACTTGTCATTATCTCTTTTGGCTATTTGACCACCTTCAATGTATATATAAGAGCAATATTGTGATTTGGATAACATGCCTTAAGTTGGGTCACATGTGATGTGTTTTTCTTTCTATGTTTATAGTACATTTTAGGGGCAACCCCTTTTCATGACGTAGCTTATTTGAAACATATGAATTGGCATAAGGATTTCCAAGTAAGATCTCTTGTCTTGTTAGCATTTATCATTTTCTACTTTAAAGTAATTTCTCATAGCATGGTGTGGAGAAATTTCTTTAAAGTGGGGGCATACATCGAAACTCATATTTCATTGTGAGATTTTCTTACTTCTTCTGACGCATCCTTTTCTTGGTGGTGTCATTGGGTTTGATTTCCTTCAAGATCATGATAATTATTTGAATTTTCCTCTCTTTGAGATGTTAGGCATGATGTTCCCTAAGAAGAGACCTTATATGAACTAAGAAAATTTCATTTGAACAAAAACCTTTACTTGTATGGTTTTTCATAAGCTCAAAGTGTCATGTTCTAGCTCCCTATTGAAGCTATCTGACGAATAGATTTGGTATGGTTAGTATTATGAGAATCTTAAGTAAGGGCATGAAATTCTCATCATATGATTAAAAGTCGACGTAGAGGCGTGAATTTCTCACTAAGCCACCCTTTTTGGATACTCACTCAATGGACAACCTAAAGTTTTGTTGCCTCAAAGTGAGCATGCAATTTGGACAAACGAATTAGATCTGATCCACATCATGTTGGACAAATCGTTGAGGCTTGATCCACCTCTCCTTTTTTTCTTTTTTTTCTTTTTTCTTTCTTTTAGTCTTTGATATTGTATATTTTTGTATCTTGATGTTGCATATCTTACACCTTGTGTGTGTCCCTTTGTGCTTATGTTGGTTTTGCATAGGATCTTCAATCTTAGAGGTTTTATTACCCTCCTTGATCTTATTCATCTTATATAAACCATATTGGTACACTTGGACCCCTCTTGAATGTGTACTTTAGTTTGAATTTGAAGTAAGTTCGTCCTCTCACTAAAGTGGAGGCTAAATATAGTATAAAAAAACTAACCCTTTTTCATGCTTAGTTTGAGAATGTATGATTAATGATAAAATCGACTTAATTGTTCCTTATTTAGGGTTTTATAAGGTGTTTTATTATACTTTAAAATTAATATAAGGACTTATTGAATAATTAAGGTTAATTAGAGCTTAATTTTCCCCTTTAATTCAAATCCAAGTGTTTTGCAATTTCTGAAGGATAAATCCTAACAATCATTAATAATGTTCCACAAAATTTAATTTTCAAGGCTTCTATCCTATGTTTTTGACCTAGGACACTTTCTCCACCTTGGGCAAAACGGTCTTGGTTAGGTCCCAAGACCCCCTTTTGACATGAAAAATAATAATTTTAAAGATTGGTCCTTGTAAAGTGTGCCAAAACCCATTCACCACTATTGCCGAACGAGTCCTCCTTAATAGGACATCTTTTTTAAATATATTAGTGATTGATTTTTTTAGTGATATTTCACCTCATCAAAGCTTGGTCCTATAAAATTGTGCTAGGACCCGTTAGCCCAAGGTGGCGAATGTGTCCTCCTTACCTAGGACACCTATTTTTGAACTTATTTGTGGTGAGATTTTAGTGATTTCAAATTCTAGATTTGAGGTTGGTGTATGTTATTTAAATTTTGAGATTAAATATCACATTTAGTGTGAATACAAGGCTATTTTCACCTAGTTTCATCTTAGATCTTCATGAAAAATCAAAAATACATTCACAAGGCCATTATAGAGCACTTCAAGAGAATTTTAAAGGCGTTCAAGGGAATATTATTGAAGTTTTATTGCAGAAATTCAAGGTCATATCCTCATGTAAAAGGAATAGTGCATCATGCATGTTGGTGAGCTAGCATGTTGATGTAGCATTGAAAATCCTATTCAAGCATTGTTTCATGTCAAATTCTGTGATCAAGATCTACATATATTGATGCCACTTCATGCAAGATTTTTAATTTGTACTCTAAGGTTCAATTAAGGATTGGTGAGTTGTGGAATTACATTGTTAATTCATCATTATTTCATGCATCCCATTGTTTCATTACAAGATTTAATTATCAAAATAGGGTTTTCCCAAGGAAAACCCCTATCCCATAACAAGCAACATTTTTCTCATCTTGACTATGTGATTGCAGGTTTTAGGTTGAAGAGAAAGATTTGGAGAAACATTGTCAAAGTTGAAAAGTTGCAAAAGTTGTCATGTACATTGCAAGATCGCAAAATTCTTCTATAGGATTTGTTTTAGACTTTTAGGAACTAAAAACCTAGGATATGAGGGTGAAAAAATTGAAGAATAGAATAAAGAAATTGTTTTTTGAAACCCTAATAGGTAGCCATTAACCACTAAAGGTGAACGAGTGCTTAATGAGGACTGAAGTGGTGAACATCTTGAATTTTTAGTCATAGACTGAGAGGAACACAAACTAGAAAGCACTTTTTAGAAACCCTAATAGGGACCCATTCACCATCTTGATTCCTCATTGGGCCTCGAAACAACACTTTCCCAAAAAGGTACACATCATTTGACCCTCTTAAAACCTACCTTTTTGCGATTATAATAGTTAGGTTTAATTTATGCACCTTAGTTGCATCATATTGCACACATAATTGAATGAAACACACACCTAGTGAAAATTAGTGTTTCATGCAAAAATAGAGTTCATGAAAATGAGTCAATCAAGATAATGAACCACTAATTTTAAATACTATGAAACATACAATTATGAGGGCCAAAAAATGTAAATAAAAGTTAGAAACTAACAATATTTTTTATAGAAACTATGAGGGGAGTTTTTAGAGCTTAAAATGGTGTGTACCGTGTTGGTAGAAGCCAATTTTTAGGGCACAAAGGACTCATTCGCCTTTAGCAGCAATGGGTCCCTATTAGGATTTCTAAAACTAAGATTTGGGTTATTTTCCTTGATATATTCTCTCTCAAATCCTCATTTCTTAGCTCCCAAAAACTTGTAATCATTTTTGTAACTTCAATTATTTGTTCTTGCACTACGAAGGTCAACTTTGCAACTTGACAACTTTGAAAAAATTTCTCTAAACTTCTTCTCCAATTGATATTCAACCTATAAATATGCACACACTCAAGAGGAGAAAAAGTTGTTGATTATTATTGAATAGGGGTTTGACTAAGTCAGACCCATTATAGGTAATTAAACCCAATGATGACATAAAAAAATTGAAGCATGGAACATGAAAGGATGCAATTCATGATACCTTGGAAGTTTTCTTGGAAGGTAAATATGAAATCTAACATGCAGTGGCCATGAAGAATTTAGATCTTAATCTCAAGTAAGATGTGAAAAATTATTGCAAGTAGATCTTAAATGCTACATTCACTATCTTAGCTCAACAACATGCATGAATTCACTAAACCCTTGTCATGAAGAAATGATCTTGATTTATTGCAATAAAACATTGATAAGATTCCTTGAAATTGCTTTGAAAATGATTTTGAAGTGATATATAGTGCTCTTGTAAAGTATAAGGATTCTCTCTCAAAGTTGCTAGGATTGCTTAGGATGAAACAATGTGAATTAACCCCATATTTATACTCAATCAAGAGATTAACCTTGAAATTCAAATAATTCAAGCCAACACCGGATTTGGAAACAAGCATTATTAAAATCCTACCAGAATGAAATTCAAAAAGGGGGTCCTCATTAAGGGAGGACCCATTCACTAACAGAAACTTTAAACCTTAGAATGGATTTGTGATGCGAAAAAACAAGGAGTACAAAAGATCATCATTTATCACTAATACAAATTGCCAAAAATATGAGCAATTGATGATATAACAAAATCCATCATGTTTCATAGATTCAACTTTGGTCATTTGAAACAAATCCGCAATCCATGAAATCTGAAAGGAAAATGCAACCCATTTCTCATCACAGATTTGAGCTCACAAGCTTAAAATGGATCAACGAAGAGTGATGCGGGGCATTAGTAAAGATATTATCCATGTGATCATAAGTTGTTCTTGCAAGGTAGAACCACCTCGGTTGATGAATAAAAGGCCTCAAAGACATAATACAAATTTTTTTTGAAGGATGTAAAGGCCAAACAAGGCCAATTGAACAGTCTTAAAAAAAAAAATTAGAACTAGGCCTGAGGGGTTAGTAATCTTATGGGCTCATATGACATAAGATTTTTTTATAACACTCGAGAGCATGAAACAATAGGTCATCAATGAATTAGACGCAAGGGTTTTCTAAAGTGAGATTTTGGAAGAAAAATCCTCAGACAATGATAATGAATGAAACCCTAAGTCCAGTCATACTTGGAATGATTGTAATTGGCCAAGATAACCAAGGAATCATAAAATTTTAAGGAGTTCCATTATTTTTAGTGCCTTGAGAATATCACATTCCCTAGTCTGATAGGGTTTCCATCTATATTGACCTTAGGATATATATGTTTATTTAGTTATCCACTGAGGTGTTTATGGCAGTATGAGGATTTTCTCTTTTGGAGAGTTTGATTTGATTGACTAGATCAAGAGGACGTCCTTTGGAGACCATACTAGCTGATACCACAGTGGCCAGATGATACCGGTAGCTAAGGAGGATGTAGAGGGATAGGTTTCTTCAGGGGAGACATGATTACATAGTAAGACCATTCTACTATGATCATGTTATACGGTAGTTTGCAAAGATACAGGTTCCACTAGTAGTGCACCCATTTTATAGGAAATCACTGCAGAGTGCTCAGAGGCCAAGAGATACTAGGTGACTAAGAGTGGGTGATGTTAGATCTAGTGATTTAGAGGATACAAATCTCCACATGACCCCAGTCTTCAATTCTAATGACATATGTACTACTGATGCATACGAGGAGTGGTTGTTAATAGAATGATAAACTCCTATATTCCTGATGGATCAACCTATAGGCCTTACAAGATCACTTCCAGAGCAGAGGAATGAGGAGGAGGATACAGGGCTCAGGGCATCATATTTATTTGCAAACGAGATATATGAGGATTACAATGAGGGAGAAAAACTTGATTATGAGGGAGAGGAGGATGAGGATGAGGAGGATGAAGGTGAGGAGGATGATCATTTGATGAGTGAGGATAGTGAGATAGCAGACAAGGGTCCAATTGTCCATGAGTGGGGAGATCCATCTCCTACTCATGTTACCAGCTCATAGTCGACAACCACGACACGTGTCATAACATACGAGCATGGAGAGGCTAGGAAATCCTCAATGAATCCTACTTAGGATGAGGTTGTCTTTACATATCCAATTAGGGATCTAGGTGTTCATTATATCTTATTTATTGTTATGCTCACGCTTTTTGTAATCACTAGACTCAACTTGGAAATGTAGATTTCATACCATTTTGTAACCTATTCTTGATCCCAAATTGCCTCTCTTTACCTAATGTATAATTTTTAGGCCTTTCTATTGGTTCTAAGTTATCCCTTTTAGGTGTTACCAATACCCATGTTGCCCATTTTGTAGGCACCAAAAGTCTTTTAAGCTTATTTTTTGGTTGTTCCCCAAAGTCTAAAATATTTAGATTTGAATTCATGATTTTTTAAGCCCTTCAAGCTAAAACCTTTTTCCTAGATAATTATTTTTTATGAGATTTACCTCAGATGCTAACCAAATTCAACTATATTTGACATAATTTTAGGGTGAAGATTCTCTTTAGCATACGAAATAGTAAAAATTTAGTTATGTTTGTGAATTGTTTTGTTAATCAAATTTGTTTATATTTTTCTACGGCTATGATATATTATAATTTTTATTATAGATTCAAGTGTAAGTAACTATGGGATAGAGGTTTAAATCATTTTTTACAAACAAACATAAAATAAATCCAATGATGGCACTAGTAGAGGCGAAAGATCTAAGTAGGAGAAGTGGTTTGATTTCTACCTTAGATGAGGATGGTGAGGACGATGATGACCCTAATGGTGCTTGGAAACCAACATATCCTCTGGTTTTGGCTATGTGTATGGTGTCAAGAGAACCTAGTGATGTTTCTAGTGGCAATTTGGTGTAGTTGAGTTTGGGAGGCCCAAATTATTTTTGGCTTTTTCTGGTGGCGATTTGGTGCAATCAAGGTGGGGATGCCTAGATTCTTTCTAGTGCCTCTAAGCTATGTTGTTTCTTTTTTTGGTCTCCTTTTGTGGAGCAAGGATCTCCTTTTGGATTTGGTTTGGTTGTGGGATCTATGGTTTGGGTTTTGCAGGTAGGCATCCACGATTTTCCTTGGACGGATGGAGTTGTAAAGTGTGGACTCATTATTGATTTATGCTACTATTCTCAATTTTTCTTCTTTGCTACTTTTGGTAATTGTGGTAAGGTCATTTTTTATTCATGGATCCTGCTCTCTATTGCTTATCCTCTTTTTGGTTTCTTTTTGTTTGGTTGTGCCTACCTTTGGGAGGTGTCGTTTATTGTCCCCTAGTTCTTTGGGGCTTTCTTTTGCCATGACTTTGGCTATGGGTTTGGCTTGTGGGTGGAATTTGATGGGGATGTTTGTGGTAGGAGTTTTCTTTCTTTTAGACCTTCTTGGATCAAATGGTGTTCTTCATTGTTTTTCTCTCCTACCCCTCTCTCTATTTTTCGGTCTCCCTTGTTTGGTTCTTCTTTTTGGATGCCCATGTACGTTGCAGCCTTTGCTCGCTTCGGCTTTGGGTTTCTTAGTGGTTTTCTTTGTGTTGGGTGTGGTTTGTGGCTGCATTGCTATGAGGTTGTAAGTGGTAGGATTTCACATTCTCTTAGACCTTGTTCGATCGAATGGTGTACTTCATGGTTTTGTACTCCTGCCCTTCTCTCTATTTTCTAGTCTCCCTCTCCTAACTCTGCTCTTTGGTTACCCCGATGACTTCTAGTTTCTCCTGTCCTCTGTTTAAGATGTCTCAGTTGGGCTATTTCCAAAGACCTTTTCCTAGGCCCAGTTATTCATTGTGATGGTATTTGTTTCTAGTGCCTTTGTGCTAAAGCAGAGTGGGTAAAATCAGTTTTTGTTGTTGGAGTTATGCTTGGATGATTTGGGTTCTTCGGCTTCTCATTTTTTACTATAGGCTAGGTGGTTTTCTAAATTTATCTCTAAGTCCCAATGGGTTGAGCCACTTTAGTCTTAGTGGTTTTCCTTTGAGGCTTGTTGTTCAAGGGTGGTATGGCTAGATATGTGTAGGATCATCATGGAAAAAATAGGCCCTTAAGTGGCAATAAAAAGATAGAAAATTAAAGTTAGACAACTTGATATAAATATTTGAATAAGTTATCTATATTATTTCAAAAAAATGTAAATATAGAATCTATTGAAAATTGAATGTATTGTATGAACTAGTAGACATTTCTTTTTCTTTTTTAAATCTCTTTGGTGAAAATTTGAAATTTCAAAGCAGTAGTATTTAAATTTCAGGGTAAAGATAAGAAGTAGGTGTCTATCTAACCACCTTAACCACATTAAAATGATAATTATTTTTTATAATATTTTAGATATAAGTAGAGGACTCATGTCTCGATGTGATGCATATTTTTTTATAATTTTTTTCTAAGTAAATAATTAATTATGAATTTTTTATTACAACTTTAAAAAAATATAAAATCTTGTCTGTCTAACTACCTTAACTTCAAAGCATATAATGTGACACATGTTTCAGATTCAAAAAATGTGATACTGTTTGAAAGTTATAGATGCTTTTCAATCAGTCTATCAATTAGGACTTTATTCGTAATTATAATAGAAAATGAATAATAATTATTTATTAAATTCAAAGTAAAACATAATTTAGATTGTTGGAAAGCTGAGAATATCCTCTAAAAACTCTTTTCATTTCACTAGTTTTGGGTAAAAAAAAAGTCATCAGCCACATGCGCCATCATATGGCTTACATATCACCACTTTTTAGCCCATCATGATCCTGCACATACCCGACTACTTGTTCTGTTGTTTTTCTATTCTTCTTCTTGGACCTTATGGAAGTGGATTCAACTCCTATGGAGGTGGAGTTGGGAGGTTATTGTCTCTTGTTTCCTCAGTTGTTGATCATATTTAAATGTACGCTTCTCCTATGGAAGAGAAGGTTGAGGGCGTTGGATTCTTTGGGTAGTAGTGGACTTGGTCTTGTCATTCTCTCTAATCGAGGGGAGCCCCTTGTTGTTGAGGTGGATTTGGAGTTAGTTTCCTAGGTTAAATAGTTGCATTGTGTCGAATGGTTCGTTGTTCTCTCCAACTCCCCTATTGAGGTGTGGTTGTTGGTTTTGCTCAAATTTTTTCTTAGAGGTTTGATGGTCTCCTACACCATTAAGCAGGTTATCTTTATTGGCTCAGTGGTGTCATCCATGAGCAACTAGTTTTTTGATGCCTAGAAGAATAAGGTGGGTTCTTTATGTATCTAAGGATTTCTAGTACCAATTAAAACTAAGTTATAAAAGGGCTTCAAGCCCTTGCTTGTTTGTTTGGTCTAGCCTATGTAATCATGTCTTTCATTTAGTGGCTATTGTTGGGCTCTTGATGGTTTGTGTTTTATCTTATTTTCAGCTATTTTTTCTTTGTTAGGTTGATGGTTCCCTTCAAAACCATTATCTATTGGGTTATAGGTCCCATCAAAACCTATGTACCCCTAATCAAAAACTATGGGGTAGAGGTCCTATCTTGATTGGCTAAAACATCTTGTTGTAGAAAAGAGGTCATGAGGTTTAGTCTCCCCTTTTTCCTTATGGTATCAAAGGGCATGTTGTGCCAATGCTATGAGTCATGTGAATAAACTGTGCACTATATTTTATAGGGGACCTACCAAATTCCTGTAGTCTAAAAAAAATTGCATTTGAGGTGACTAACTTATAGGTTCTCATCAATAATTATGAGAATGGCCCTTGTGTGCTAGCTAGAGTTCCTCATTTTCAATATTCCTCTAGGGGCCACCTACCCTTATCATATGCACCACCATGAAAATAATCCTTTTTCTTTAGATACTAGGGAGACTTAGTCCTAGACATCTCCCTCAATCAAAAGAAGGAATTATGGCTAGTGAGTTTGGTCACAATGTGCTCCTTGTTGCTTTGCCTCCTTTCCACCCATGGGAAGATCCTCTATGTGACCTACTAATAGCTTTTATTTTTATTTTCATTCCAATAAGTTCCCTTCAATAGCTATTTATTATTCACCATCTTGTATTACTAAATAAGACAAAGAAAAAGATAAAGACAACAATGATGATCAATGTTACCTTCCTATTGATTCTACAAACCCTAGTGATGTATGGAGAAATTTGAGTGATCAAGATCCTCCTCCCCTTTTCCTGCTACTTTTTCTTTCTACTACAATTGTATTTATTTCCAATTTTATATTCTCAAATACTTAGCTCCATGTGAACTCTAGGGGTGTGACTTCTTTTTACCACCTTTTTTAATATATGTAATATTAGTTTAAAAATGATAATCTAGCCACTTATTCATAAAAAATAATATTAAGTTTCTATTTTGACATTTCTACTAATACTTATTGTAAAAAGTGCTTATTGGATATGTTAGAGCTAGGTCCACTACCAACTAATTATTATTTAATGACCATGATATGTAGAGGTAATGCTTCTTTACAAATGTTCTTAGATGGTAAAATTTTATCATAAAATGATATATCATGATTTTCTTGATGACTAATACACTCAATTACAAATTTAGCTAATTATGGTGTAGTATCAATTCCATCTTGTATCTTCTCTAACTTGTTTTATATTATATCTTTGTAATATGGTGATGTAAACAGTAGGCATCATAAATATAATTTGGCTTGATTACTTTAAAATTATTGAATTATGTGACAATCCCTTGTTTTAGATGTAGCTTGAGGTGAAATAAGTGAAAAAGGCATCCTAACTAAGTTGTTCCTCCCTTAAATGCCAACGGTACAAAAATAATTCTCTAAGAAAGAGAGTGAAAATATGATATATGAAATGAAGGCAATTAAATATCTATAAATATAATGAAATTGTAATAAATCTCTCAAACATGTGTTGAGTAGCCCATAGAAATAAAGGAGTAGGTGGGTATAAAAAAGTGAGCCTTTAACAATGAATTTTGTTCCAAAATTATATGAAACATAACAAGGTTGAAATTGAGGTAAACAAGAGATGTGTAGGGATAAGTGTACGAATATGTAAACTTTATGCATGATGTAACCAAATTGGGAGATTAATATGTGGGAATGTTAAATAGATAAGTCAATAACACAAAAGAAATAACCTCCCCTTACATAATATTATAACATATGTCAAACTATAAAAAAATTAAAACATCCTATCAAAACAAATATCAAATTCAATGCCAATATTGGCATGGTGTGATGGTTTAAAGGTGGCATTGTTCTTGCCACCAAGGTTCAAACCCTGTTGGGGTGGTATTGTTGACTGCTTGTATTGAGGATGTGGTCCCTTGTTTGTGACCTCACCTATTCATAGCTTGGAGTCAAAAGTTTCACCAGTAGACGCATTAAATTGTTATAATGACTTATTTTAACTTTATATCTTTATAAATAATAAAACCAGTTTAATATAGTTTCTCTTCATCTTTTCTTAAAAAAAACAAATAAAAAGAAAAAATAAAATGCACTTAATGATCAACCATTCATAGATCAATAATTTTTTTATTATAATCAACTATTTAAAATTACTTTTCAAATATTAACTTTTAAAAAACATAATTATATAATTGATTATATAGAAATCTCCTTTTTCAAATAATAATATGATCTTCAATTAAAGAGCTTTCAGCCTAAAGATTCATGCTCTCCTATCAATAATTAAAACTTTTTTAGATGATATGTAATCTTCCATTTTAAAAAAATATCAAAATTAAATTATATATTACAACTAAAATAATTGAATAGGGGAGAAGTCCCAGTTACGGCCACCCATTGTATTACTGCCACCTCCATGGTCACTTAACCTCCCAAAAAAAATTCACTTTGATCTATTAAAAAATCTTATTTGATTGAATAAATAATTACAAAAACACCAGTCCCTGCTCATTAAGTGCTAAAGTGAATGTTTTTGAGTGGATTTAAGGCAGAAAACAGTTATATGTGATTGAAAATATAACGGGCGGATATGGGACATTAGGTGGTTATAAGCGCTTAATTTGTGAGTGAAAAAACCCATAATTTTTTTTTTTCGATTTGAAATAGATTTTAATTTTTACTGTTGAACGAAATTAGCCCTCGCAAATACTGGATCTTCTCCCTTACACGCCAACAGATCTAGGCCGTGCTTAAGACTTCCATTGAAAAATGACAAACGCCCGTGTGAATCGATCTGCTCATTTTTTCAAATATGCAGCCGCCTAACTTTTCTCGTGTATCGCATTTTCCGCGCATGTAGGCTCTCTCTCGTCGCAAACTGACAAGATGCGCCGCACCCTGAGACCAAGTGTCAAAAAAATCTCTGGATGCTTCCTCCCTTTTCTCACGCGTTTCCGGAAGAGTTTGACCATTCGGGCGTTTTCTCATGCTTTTCCAGAACACCGCCAACAACAGGCGTACATCATAATCATTCAATGTCGCATTAAATAATGACTGTTCAATCATAAAAAGGACGAGCTATGAAGTTAGTTGGAGCGAAGAATCAGCGGGTGTTGAAAAATAAAAACGTCTACATCCATCAGACTTCTTCGGCTCAAAAGTTTATAATATAAATAATGGAGCTGTAGGAGTTCTATTACGGCAAGCAATGGCTAAAAGGACATTTGAATCCTGTGCTGCCTGCAGACTGCAACGCAAGAAATGTTCAGAGGAATGCATTTTGGCTCCTCATTTTCCTTCGCATGATGAAGAAAAGTTCAAAATCTTGGAGAGTGTGTATGAAACCAACTATATCATCCAACTGCTTCAAGTAATTTTTAACCATGGCCCAGTTTTTATTTTGTGTTGAATGACTTTTCATTTTGCAAACATCTTTAGCTGGTTTTGGATGCCATTATCTTTTGTCTAAATTCTGTTTCCTTGCTGTAATTCTGTATGGAGATCATCAGGACTGCTGGTCTGTTTGAAGAGCTATTTCTAATTCTTATTTGCTTTGTGCCACTCATTGGTTTATTCTGTTTGGTTGTTTAGCTTCCTTCTGGCTGGTTTTACTTTGCAGCTTTTATTCCAAGAGTTACTTCTTGTTATATCTTCAATGTTCAAAAACAAATTTCTTTTTTAATCCGTATTCATGTTTTAAGATTCACATAGTATTTTAATGCTATGAAATTTCACAATTTATAATGTTTTAAGTTTATTGTTTTTGGATTTTGATAGTTTTTTTTATTTTTGCAACATTTCAGATCACTCTCTATTCATAATCATGGAACATTATTCATCTTTTTATGCATTTTATTATTCTAATGATGAATCAAAATACAAAAATAACAAAAATTAAAATTAAAACAAGATTTGCAAGTGTTTAATAACCACTTTATTGATTTCTTAAACAGAGCTGCTCAATTGTTGTAGTGCTCGTATTGATTTGCTGGGTTTCATTACGTTTCATCTGCATTGATTCTTGTCACTAAGATGTATGTTCTAAAGGTTGTGGGTAATCAGAGAAGGGGTCTTTTACTTTCTTGCAGTACTGGACTTTGAAATCTTCAACTGTCCGTACATTCTGCTTGTTTGATTTTATAAACACGTGCATTTCCGCAAATCAGGCGATATTTAAACAATGGGGACGTTTTATAACCTGAAATTATTTAAGAATTATTTTATTTTAATTATTTTTATTTATGAAGAGTTATTTTATTTTATTATTATATTATTCGAAAACTTTTTTTATGTTTAATTTTATAAATTTTTATATTTCAGTAAATAAGACATATTTAAATAATGGAGACATTTTATCATTTTTATTTAAAAATTATTTAAGAATTATTTTATTTGGGATGTCATTATCATTTATCTTTTAAAAAAGATATAATTTACTTTATGTATATGATAATCATATTAGACTCTTTGATGTCATTTGTAACTTTTTTTTAACAAAGACATAAATTACCATTCTCACAACATATATTTTGTGAGATGTAATTATAAGATAACTAATAGAAACATGTTAAATTTATCTATGTCAATCTATTTTATTTACTTAATAGTTATTTCATTTAACTCTACAGTTATTTTATTTTATTCACTACATACATGAAAGCATAAATTTTGATCTTTATGTAGATCTTATTATTGTTATCTACAATTATTGTTTGGTAATATACTTGTTTTCCTTCTGTATATAACTTTTGAAAAAACAAGGATGAATTATTTTGATAATTCTGGCATTTCATATATATATGACTGGCATCTCACAAATTCACCAAAAATTCACCACAAGAAATTCACCATCAGGAAAGCTCACTTCAAGGAAAATTCACCACCAACAATTCACCACAATGGAAAATTGCAAATTTTTCGCTGCGATGAATTGTCCTTTAAGGTGAATTTGTTATGGCAATGAATTTTCCCATGGTGAATTGTTGGTGGTGAATTGTTGGCGGTGAATTGTTGGGGGTGAATTTTCATATATATACATATATTCTAGAATTGTAATATTTTAATAAATGTGTTGCTTTAATTCATCAATATAAAATATATTAATCTCTTTAAAACTTTTTAATTTATTTATACTAATTCTTCTAGTTGGTATGTGTTTTTGGATTGAACTGTGTGTATTTTTTTTGTCAAAGCCAAACATTGTAAACAATTGTTATCGTAAAAAATTGTTATTTAATAAGATCCAAGATTAGTTAACCAAAAAGATATATTATCAATTTTTGTAATCTTTTATTTTACCATGTGTGTTAATGAATGAAAATTCTCATACAAATAACTTGTATTGATGTAATTTGTTTTTTTATTTTTTTAATATACTATATTTCTTTTCTCACATCATTTTTAAAATTTTAAATAATTTTTCAATTTCAATTGTAATCACATATCATCAAACACCTAGTTATTCTTTTAAGTTGAATTTCAAAATTGGTCATAATTGATTTGATTTGTGTCTATATATTTCACTTGTACTCACTTTACACATAAAAAAATACTTTCAATAATTTAAAAGTATCATATATTTACATAGCAGATTTATAAATCTACTATTCACATATGATCATAAATTTAGTTGTTTTTTAGTTAATTATATGTGATTAAAGATATAATTACAGCTCATCTAATAGTTTATCTCTTCCCATTTATTAGATAATAGAACTCATGTATTAATTTGATATTTCTTTAGGGTTTGGAGACTAATCAAAGAGTTGATGCAATAAATAGTTTGGTATATGAAGCACGTGCAAGAGTGAAGGATCCCATCCAAGGAAGTGCTAGTGTAGTTCGAGAATTGCAAAGTCAAATACTTGATCGAGAATCTGAGTTAGCGACCATGAAAGAAGATCTCATGAATATGTATGCTCAATATGATAAGATGGTAATCCTCCTACAAAATAGATCAGTTAAAGTTCAAGATGTTATATCATGTGTTAGGAGGTAAATAATTTGTTCCTCTGTGAGCTAATGTAAAATCTATAGATTTATGAGGCTTAGTTGAATAAGGTGCATTTTAAGTGTCACATTAATAACTATAATAATCTACTTTCTTAGTTGACTATTTTAAGAATTTGTTATCATCTTCTATAAAAATATGTCCACAATATTAAAATATATAACATATGCACAAGGGGTTGAGCTTAACTAGTTAAAGTAATGAGTTCCATTATGGAGACCCAAGTTCAAATTCTAAAGCGACATCTAATATAGAATTATATGTAACGACTTGTTTTCTATAGTTAGATTATGGTGTGGAGGTTTTTTCTAAATAAATGATTTTATAGTTTGTGACTTTTGGTCTTCCACAAGTGGTTTCTAATGTGGTTTCTTGAAAAAAGCTAGTAAAAGTCTCATTGGTGTGATCAAAATATTCTATATTGATATACACTATTTAACAAGAGATGTAGAACATTCATCAGAGATGCTTTATTTCCTTCTTCTTGTCCTTCTGGCTATACCTCAACTAAGGTGTATATTATATTGCAAAATTTATAATAATTGCATCACTAAGAATCCTCTATAACATATAGTAGTAGAACATAAATAAATATTGTACTGTAATTTTTACTTTCATTGAAATAAGTTAATCCAATGTCAAATATTTTATGCATAAATCATTATGTGGAGGTCTTTAGTCTATGAAATTGAGGTCATGTTATCCACCCACTACATGTATTTTTGAAATATTTCTAGATGATATGATAACTTTTACTCAAGGTGATTTAATTTTTAATCTTTGTGATAGCTAAGATAACACTTTTTATTCAACAAATACAATTTTATGAAAAAAAGGGCAAACAAATTTAGCTTTGATATCAAAATTTTAAATGTTAAATATAATTTCGCAATTTTTTTATGGAATTACTTGATCCCCTGGAAGAAATCTATCTTAAATCAATTGAGACATTATATTCATTATAATATCGATTGTGCCACTAATACGTAGAAAATTTATCACCATGGAAAAAGTATATCCATCATATCTATTGAATGATATCTTCACTTTGCATTAGAGAGTACAAACACATAAGGAAAATCTTATAGATATATTTTCAGCATTTTCAAAGTTATAAAAACTCTACAAATTACTAGAACTAGGAAGAAAATATTAGGTAAAATTATGGAATGAAATCAACATATATTTTTGTTAGATTCATAAATAGAGATAAGTCAAGGTTTTCCCTTCCGTTTCTATGAAATTATTTTATTTTTATTAAAATATTTGAACACTTTAATGGGTCATATACTTGATAAGCAAACTCTCATGATGATGTCTTATAGTCTTTGGGCCTAGTGACTTATATTTCATTGATCCTTATAATCAAATATGATAATTAATTTAAAAATTATTGTGAAGGGATTACTACCACCTATCTAGGGATTGTAATGTTAAAATTCCTTGACCACTATCCCCTTAATCATTATGAGTTAAAAATAAAGAAAATATGTCTATAATAGAATTAACCGATAATTTTTCTAGTCTATTGTATTCCCTATTACCATTCTAGAAAGTGATATCATAAAAGAACAACATAAATTTTATATATTTAAAAAGTTAGTTTCCTTTTTTGGCTCACAATATTTTACTTTCACATAACCTCTATTATGATTTAGAATACTCATCTATAATTTATTTGTTATATATTTTCTCTAGGGGTTTTAGTATTATTTTTATTTTCATTGATTTTGTATCAATATTTGTAGCTATACACAACCCTCCCACTAAATAACTCCCTTTTGTGATCACTAAGGAGATAAATAAAGTATTTTATCTTATGATATCAATCACATGTTTTCTCAAAATTTGACATTAAATATATAATAGGTCTGATTTATTGTTGAGAAAGGTGTCTTAACCTTGAATTCTAATCTTTTGATGTATTAATTAATTGAAAACCATGAAATTATTTACTTTTCTTACCCAAATTTCATGGAGTTATAATTCCTAGTCTTATTGTCAAGAATAAAATTTCTAAGATGCATTAGAAATAAATCCAAAAGGATTGAGTATATGTATATATGGTGGGTCATAAATATTTACGAAAATGAAGATATTGTATATTTGTTAGTTTTTTTCCTATAAATGGTATCCACATTCTTCTACGATTTTTTTGGATTATAGTGCATATTTGAATAGGTTTTAATATTCCAATGTAGAGGACTTGAATTGAGGATTTTGTTATGATAGGATCTCATAGATCTAAGCTCATCTTCTAATTTTCGTAGAAGAGATCACACAAAACTTGAGAGATAGATTTTATTTTAATTATCAAGATATTGTGAGTTATTTTTTTAACCATTCCTTTTATTCACCACGTGTGGTTTCTGGTTTCAAATTTCTAAACTTATTAATCCTAAGGATAAGGTAAAACATGGGTTTTAGTTACTCTTTCTATAATGGTTTTGATTGCAAATTTAAGGGAACACCTCTAGCACTTTTGAAAATTAATAACTTAACTAGTTAACTTTTATAATTTAACTAAAATTTAATAAAAAACAATTTCAAATAAAGAATAGAAAAACGGTATACCCTTTTAAGTTATCATTTGAATTATTTTGTCTTAATTGTTTGATTTCCTTTGTGTGATTAAAACTTGAAAATATTTTGTAATCTATATTATTGTTGATTATTTAAAAGTAAAAAATTCAATTATTGTTTAAACTCTTTAATTCATTTAATTGTCAAAGTGTAGTATGTTTTGATAATAAATTGAGGTTAAGGAGTTATTCAGTAAAGAATATGAGATGTTTTCAAATTTGAAATTAAATTTACTTGGTATAATACAGAACATTATAATGATCACAATATACTTCGAAATAAAAGTATGAAAATAAAAATACAATAGTTTTATGTGAACCAAAAATAAAATAGGGGGAAATAAAGGGGGTTACCTTTTCCTCCTATTCTATCTTGTTCATTCAAATATGTTCTAAGAATCCTAATAGGATTGACTATCAACCTATCAAGGTGAGCCAATACATAATTTGGCAAACTTAGGAGGGGTTTCTTTTCATCTTTAAGGGGTTCACCACCAAGAAAATTCTTGGAAAAGGCAATGTTTGAAAACACACTATGATACATAAACAACCTAAAATGAGCTAAATTAAGCTTAAAAATACTGAAAAGGAGCAACTACAATTTAGGGTATGTGTACTTGGGAAGCCTAGAGATGCAAATAGGATTATGGAAATTCAAATAGTTTGCCAAAAAAAGATTTGGAGGACTAAGACACCGAAGATGGCGCTTTAGTCCTACTGCTATTTTTCAGGGTATAAACATGATCTTCGGATGTTTGAACATAATCTCGAAGAATCGCTAAAAATATGCCGTGGAGGTTCTAAGATGCCCAAGATGGCATTTTAGTCCAAATCTAAATTTCTAAAAAGTTTGAATGTGGTATTGACGTTCTAGATCTACAATTGCTTCCTCTCAGATATCAGGCTCTAAAATAGCTAGATTTAACCTGTAGGTGATTTTCCATGAAGATAAAAATTTGTAATGAAAGTTTTTAACTTTGACAAATTTTTTCTCCAAGTGATCTTCAAGTCTTCAACCTAGATCTGCAAACACAAATAGACAAGATGGAAAAAACTTGTTGTTTTTTAGTGAATGGTGGTTTGCCTTTATCAAACCCCTTGTTGGTAATTAAACCTTGAAATGAAATAAAAATGACGAAGGAAATGGTGAATGAACAACATGCAATGCTACAACTCACCAAACGCTTGTAAAGGTTGTAAACTTGTGTGCAATGGCTACAATGGATATGGATCTTGAAATGCTTGATAGATCTTGAATGACTTGTTTGCTTGGATCAAAAACCTACATCACAAATGTTAGTAGAACAACAAACATAATGCAAAAAAATATTTTGACATGATGCTTGAATCTTGGTGATGTCTCCAAATTTTTGATGAATCCCTTTTGAATGAACTTGATCTCATAAATTTTCCTTATGAATAAATACTTGAATTCTTAGGATTGAAATGAATTAATGGACCTTGTATTTGTAATTATTTATGATTGATATCCCGAAATTATATCACACCAAACCACTATATAAATCCATTAAATGAAGGAGGTTTAATCCTTCCAAAATTTGAAATGAGATTCCAAAAATGACTCAAGGAGGGCTAAGACACCCTAGGTGGCGTCTTAGTCCCAAGTGATGAAATATGGGGCATAAACACCAAAAAGGTGGTCAAATAAAATACCTCAAAATTAAGGTCCCAGGTCCTCGGGGGACAAAGACGCCCTTAGTGGATTTTTAGTCCCAACCAAAAATTAGGGACATTTGAATTAGAGTCATTAGGAGATCACTTATGCATTGGAGAATGTTAGGATTAACCAAAAAAAAATATCATTCATAGGCCTTGTGGACATAGAATAGGGCCAATTAAGCTAGAAAGAAAGATAAATAAAGAAAGGTGGACCGAAACAACTGTGAAAATGCAAGGGTATTATTTTTACTACACTATATTTAGCCCCCACTTTAGTCAAAAGATGAAATCGCTTCATACTCACTCTAAAGTAGCCAACCATGCAATCAAGAGAGGTTCAAATGTACAAATGTTAGTAAGATGGGATGAAAACAATCAAGAGGGTGGCCAAGCCCCCAAGATCATGATACTATGTAAAACCAACATAGGCACAAGGGAAACCCAATATATGAATCCAACACTAGATCTCAAACATACACCATCAAAGAAAAGAAAAACGAAAAAATGAAAAGAAACTACAACGGATCAAGCTTCGACTTGTCGTTCAATACAATGGACCAGGTCTAGACTTGAAGAGGGTTTACAAGTGGAACACATTGTCGATTATGCAAAAAAAACACACACTCACAGGGGCTAGTTGGAACTAATTTTCTACTAGATCAGCCCCAAGAGGTCCATATCAATTCCATACCCCCATGACTATGATAAGGAAAAAAAAAAATGCATGCTCACACGAGCTAATGAAGCTAGTTGTTCACTAGGTGAGCCCCAAGAAGTCCATATCAAAGCCATACCTTCATGACTTTAATAAAGAAAAAAGGAAAAAATGTAACACTCACACAAGATAGTGAATCTAGTTGTTCACTAGGTGAACCCTAGGAAATCCATATCAAAGCCATACCTCCATGACTTTAATAAGGAAAAAAGGATAAAATGCAACACAACAAGAAAGAAAGAGATGTTCAAAGGGATTTTTCTTAGTTCATGTGAGGTCTTACTCTTATTGGACATCATTCTTAACATCTCCAAGAGAGGACCTGTCAAAGGATAAAAGATTCGCCACTTAGGGGATGTAGTATGTCACACCACCACAAAGGGGAATATAATACATTGAGATAGGTCACGCTTTTGAAGGACATTACTCCCATTGTCACGAAAAAGAGGAAAACACGTCGTATGAAGAAATAAAATCACATCAAGGAACATGGTAAAACAAATCAAAATGAAATCATGTAGGAATAATTCCAATGTATGCCCCCACTTTAAAGAAATTGCTAACACAATGTTATGATAAATTACTTTAAAGTAGACAAACATGGAAAAGAGGGTTGCCCCCCACAAAAAACATAAGGGATCTATGAATTTGGGGTCAATATTTGTTTTTGTTGCAAAGATATTAAAGAGCTTGGAATATTCATCATTCCGCAAATACATATAGAACAAGACGAATGCCACAAAGAGAGAAAAAAACAAAGAAAACCCTTTTGGATCAACATTGAAGAGACATAGGGTGCCTCAACACCTTGCATCATTCCCAAAAGGAAAACACAAGATAAAAGAAAAAAGATAAAAAAAATCTTTTGGGTAAACATGGAAGAGACATAGGGTGTCTCGACAACATGCATCATCGCCAAAAGGAAAATACAATACAAAAGTGACGAGATAAATGAAAAGAAAAAAGATTACAACATAGAGAAGAATGAAGGTACAAATAGAGGAATGCAGAAAGAGAGAAAAAAATCAAACAAAACATCACATGGGATCACAATATGCACATGCAAATGAAAAATAAAAATACTAGTAAGATAGAGTCGAGTCAACCTAAATTAGGTTATCCACTTCCTAGTGTCAGTATGTTTAAGTAGAAGGTAGATAACAAACCAAAGGGACAACAATGAATGCATGAATAGGACAAGTTCATTAACTTCTTGTCTCCACTTAGTGCGAGACAAGAATGGGCCGAGATGGGTGATGAGAAGGGTCATGTAATGGTGATAATTGTGAGATTCTACAATGATTACATGAAAAGGGGATAAGGCCTTCACAGAATATTCTCTATGAGATAATATTTTTTGAAGTATTCTCATTAAAGTGCGACATTCATTAGTTGTATGTCCAAATACGCTATGGTATTTGTAGTGGAGGTTTATTTTATTTCCTTTAGTATTATGATTTTATCTAATAGGTGGTAGCATTAAGCGTCCTTGTTGTAAACAGATATGTAAAGTTCACTTCATTGAAGATGGTAGACAAGGGTATTGAGGTTTCTTTATTTGATGAGATGTTTTTCTCTGGCTAGACTCTCCAACTTCCATTGTTTAATAAGAAGGAGGAACTAAAGTGATCCTAGCATCCTTGTCATTGTTATGAATTATTGATTGTTCTTTAGGAAGGAGGATATTCATATCAAGACGTGAATCATATATTAGCGCACTATCACTACGAAGCTTTAGGTATTCTCTAGGTATTGTTGTGTTGTGAGGGGGATCTTGATATCCTAACACTTTTGTGTTTTTAGTAGTTGGAACTTGATCTAGGAGTTGATGAATTTCTTGAACGCTTGTTGGATCGCATCCTTGATTACTCAATATTCTGAATCCTTTGCTATATTTTTCTTCGAGATTGATTGGAGTGCTTATTACTTTTCTTCATAATATGGTTGAATTTTTTCTTGTCTACATGAGCTAGATTCACCTATTGTAGAGAAATTAGGGTTAAATTTTTCTTTAGTTTTAGGATTAAGTAACCAAACATGTCAGGAGGTGGTATTGTAGGGGAATTTGGTTGGTTCATGGATGGGTAGAAGGATGCATTATCTTTGAGGTTATCAAGGAAATTATTTAGGAAGTTATTCATGATGTCATCATCTTCCCAATGATGTCAACATCACGATGAGGACATGCATTAGGAGTTGAGAGAGCATAAGTGAGTTCAATGTTATTAGAATCATTACCAAAGGCACAATTTGAGACATCTACTAAGGATTTCATGAACACCCACAACTTTATGAAGAACATATCCATAATGCAAAATTAAGAAAATGCACTTGAAAATGAAAGAAACTATGATAATAGCAATTCAGGAAACTAAAGTAGAAAACTAAAAGCAGCCCATAGAAACCAAAAATAAAAATTTCAAAATCTAAAAATTTGAGAGTCAAATTCAACAAGGACTAAAATTCCAATAAGAGTGTTTTAGTCCTCTTGATGAGATTTTGAAGTTCTAGAGGCTGAAACAAAGAACAAACGATAGAGAGATGATTCTGATCAGAAAATATTGAGGGACTCATACGCCATGAAGGGCATTTTAGTCCTAGTAGAGATTTTTATAGCAAAAAGAAAAAAATGGCTTGATAATAGCTTTCTTAGGTTGCCTACCTAGGGACTTGATGTTTGGAAACAAAAAATGATGCAAATGGATGTAAATAAAAGCAATGACTAACAATCAATTGAATGCAAGATATAAAATGCAGTTCTTCAATTTTCAATGCAATAAGAATGTTTCTAAATCCAATTAAGAAAATGAATTATAAACTCCTCATATTTTCAAAGAAATTTAATTATGTAAGAAATAAAAAATGCAACCTACATGGACTTTCACTAATGCAAAAATAGGAAACCCTAAATGCAATTTAATTAATGCAAGATGCAAAAAACCCTAGATGCACTTTCACTAATGCAAGATGTAATCTAGATCTAGGACTCTAAAGGAATACAAATAAAAAAAGGAAGAGTTCTCAACCAAGGTCATGTTCACCATAATGAACTGAAAATAAAATAGGGGGAGATAAAGGGGGTGCCTTTTCCTCCTATTCTATCTTGTTCTTTCAAATATGTCCTAAGAACCCTAATAGGATTGACTATCAACCCCTCAAGGTGAGCCAATACATTAGGACTTAGGAGGGGGTTCTTTTCAACTTTAAGGGGTTCACCACCAAGCAAATGCTTGGAAAAGATAATGTTTGAAAACACACTATGATATGAAAACAACCTAAAATGAGCTATATGAAGCTTGCAAATACTGAAAATGAGCAACTCCAAGTTAGGGTATGTGTACTTGGGAAGCTTGGAGATGCAAATAGGATTCTGGAAATGCAAATAGTTTTCCAAAATATGTCTTGGAGGACTAAAACGCCCAAGATGGCATTTTAGTCTCACTGTTGTTTTTTGGGGTAAACACAAGATCTTCGAATGCCAAAATAGAATCTTAAAGAATCTCTAAACAATATGTTGTAGAGAACCAAGATTCCCAAGATGGCATTTTAGTTCCTCTTTGAATTTTTGAAAAGTTCGAATGTGGTCCTGAGCTCCAAGATCTACAATTGCTTCTTCTCAGATCTCAAGTTTTGAAATAGCCAAATTTGAGTTGTAGGTGAGTTTTTGTGAAGATCAAAAAATTTCAATGCAACTTTGCAACTTTGAAAACTTTTCACTCCAAGTGATCTTGAAGTCTTCAACTTAGATCTACAAACACAAATGGAAAATATGGGATAAACTTGTTGTTTGTTAGTGAATTGGGGTTTTCCTTTCTCAAACCCCTTGTTGGTAATTAAACCTTGAAATGAAATAGAAATGATGAATGAAATGGTGAATAAACAACATGCAATGCTACAATTCACAAAACCCTTGTAAAGGCTACAAAATTGTGTGCAATGGCTGTAATAGATATAGATTTTGAAATGCTTGGTAGGTCTTGAATTACTTGCATGCTTAGATCAAAACCCTGCATCACAAATTATGTTAGCATAGTAACACACATGATGTGCCCTAAACCTGAAAATGCACAAGATCAACAAACACAGTTAAATGTTAGATCAAATGCATGCAAAACAAGTATGAGAGATTCCCCATGAAATCCATCTATTCAAACTAAAATTAGGAAATGAAGAACACAATACAAGAAGTGAAGTTAAATCATAATTAAACCAATAAATTAGTGATCCCATGGAGGAATTGGTGCCAATGAAGTGTTGCAATTGGCTCTTTCCCCATTCCTAAGTTGCAATGTTTGAGTGATTGAGAAATGGTCAAATCTCCAAAGAGATTTGAGCATAACCTTGTTACAAATTGTGAAAAAGGTGATAGGTTGAGTGAAATGGGCAAAATGAGCTCTTAATGTGGAGAGAGTAACTTTGCATGAAAATTGTGGATAAGGATGAAGTTGAGTATAGTAAGTCTCTTCAAATTGTGAATGTTAGAATGAGAGGAAGAGTCTCTCATTTATAGATTTCAAATTGGAAGAATGAATGAAATTGAGAAATGTCGGATAAAAGATAGTCCAATGGCATTGTCCCACCTGTCCACATGTGATTGGAGGAGGAATGAGCACATTTTGGTCAATGTTCATGATAAATTCCATGAGATTCAAATTTCAAATTTGAATGTGACATGTGAGAGGGAAAGAGAAATGGAGTTAATGTCACTTGGCTCAATGCACAAGGACATTTAAGAGGTCTTCAATGCCTTGTTGGAAGGAACAAGTCCACTTGGCCTTTTTGAATTCAAATGAGGGAATATTCCCTTTTGATGCATTGTGAGAGAAAATAGATGAATTAATAAATCAAAGTAATTGATTTATTGTGCAAGTTGCATTCTCTAAAGAATGTGACATAGATTAAGATTAAATTAATCAAAGTTTAATTAATTTAATGAGGAATTTAGGAGATGTGACAATTTAGACTTAAATTTATGAATTGATTTAAATCAAGAATTGAGAGGAAAATATTATTAAATAAATGATTTGATTTATTTAACCAAGAAGGAATATGTTAGATTAAATAAAATAAGGTTTAATTTATTTAATTTAATAGAGGACTTTAGAGATTTTAATCAAATAAAATTATTTATTTAATTAAACAAGGATGTGAGCTAATTAAATTAAATTGATTAATTTAATCACTGGAGGAAGAAGATGACTTAATCAGATGAATAATGATTCATTAGATTTAAGCGAAAAAATATGATGAAGTGCTAAAAGTATGATTTAGGAAGAAATGTTGTTAGTATTCAAGATCAAGTGTGCCAAAATGACATTTGTACATTTTTCATGTCTAGATTTTGCCCCTGTTTGAAGCAATGTAATTGTTGCATTGATTCAAAGAATAAACTGTTGTGATCAAAGTTGAAAATTTTTCAATTTTTTCAGGTGCCCCACTATTGCCCCCAACGAAAATATTATGCTGGTATACTAGCCCATCGAGAGATCGAGCAGAAATGTATGATTTTACGATACAAATTGTGATAAAATGCTAGAGGAGTGGCTCTATTGATCAGAGGACTCAAGATAATTATTTGATGTAGACAATTCTGATGATATATAGATACTCATCAGCCATGGGTAGCCTTGTGTAAATTTTGATACAACACATTGATTTTAGATAGAAATGTTAGTAGAGATAGAATAATAAGAAGAATAAGATGGATGGAAGGAGGATCCACACAAGTTCACATTATTACCGATGATGATGATGATTTGCTTACTAGGAGTTGGGATTTTCAAAGGGCCAATTACTTTATGTTTGATAACACACATAGGTATGATGCATCAAGGTATAAAGGACTAGGATGGCATTGTACCTATTGTGATGGACTATGACTCGAAAATCAGATAGGAGTATTCTTGTTCACACTTGACATACGAAAACCTTGCTAGGACGGACCTAACAAAGCAAGTATTTGCCTAATTATTTTACAAGAATATCCAACAAGCATAGTAGATAAAAAAAATAATGTTCATTGGCCCATTCCTTTCTCTCTAGACCTATTTTATTTAGGCATCCTTGAGAGGTCCTTGGAATGAGCACAAAATAAGATAAGTCAAATAGACTAGATAAAGTAAACAAACAAGCTAATGTTCTTCATACCGCTAGCCAAGACTAAACTACTATGGGGTACCTGATGCTTATTACCATCATGGGAAGGATTCATCCTAGGACATGTAGTGATCAGGGTTTTGGTGAGACTGATTCGATGATAAGTTATTGATACTCCGATTTGACCAACTTTCTTGTTTACTGACTTAGACATTTAAGACTTTGACGACTAGGTGTTCACTTTTGAACCTACTAAACTTGCTTTTGATTGCTTCACAAAAGCATGAAGGTGATGATTGATTTATTAGGAATGAGACAATCACAGGTGAAAGCGAGATGAGATGGATGCATGATTTTGGATTTTTCAGATATTTTGAGGCTGTTTTTGGTATTTTTGAGATGTTTTATAATTCTTTTTAGTATTTTCACATTTTTCAATGTTTTTGGTATTTTGTGTCTTGGTTGCCGATCAAGGATGGCCTTGCCTATGTTTAAGCTCAGAGACAATGCAGTTTGGATGACGATAAAATTTCTCTCTTTTTTCAGATGCTGCACTATTGCCCTAGCGAAATGATTACATTGACAAACGGGTTGCCCTTTTATTGTGATGGATGCTTAAAGGACTGACCTTACTATAAACTAGATGGACAAATGAATTTTTGATGCGATGGACGCCTAAAGACTGACCTTAACTATTTCGAGGGATGATCAAAGATCAACCTTGCCTATGTTCAACCTCAGAGATGACGTACTTTGGACAAGGTGGAAGACTAACAAGAATCCATGATGAATTCTTCTTCTTTTTTTGAAGATTTTCTGAGGTTTTCGACATGTTTTTGGATTTTTTGAATGATTTGGATTTTTTTGGATTTTCACATGATTTTCATGATTTGGATGTGGAGATGTGATGATACGAATGCCCTGTTTCAGGATTTTCTTGAAAACCAAACTAAGGTTGATTGATCATATTGATGGATTGATAGTTTGACTAAGTGTGTTAAGTCAAACAAAAGTGATAATGCACTCATAAAATCTAGGAATTTGTGTTATCCTAGAGTAAACTTGTACAAAAGAGGATGGTTTGACTAAGTGTGTTAAGTCAAACAAGTGGATTTGGATTTGATAATTTGGCTAAGTGTGTTAAGTCAAATAAGATGATAATGCACTTGTAAATTCTAGGAAGTTCTGCTATCCTAGAGTAAACTTGTGCACAAGATGATAGTTTGACTAAGTGTGTTAAGTCAAACAAGGTGATAATTGATTGGATTCGATTGATCAAGATTGATGAAGCTTGGTTTGGAACAAAATTTCTTTGATGATTTGATGTGATGCTGACATACACATTAGATGCAACTGATATTGATTGTTTGGATTGATGTTCAATGAAAGATAAAGTTTGATAAAAAACATCATCTTGTCAAAATATGCCATGGGCTATTGATTTGGATTTTGGCTCACAAATGCTTGACCAATTTGATTTTGAGTTCTCCAATGTTTGGATCACAACATAATTTGGATGATATATATCAAGATCTATTTCCAAAGCAAGATGCAAATATCTGCCCACAGTGTCTAGCAATGTATGGAATGCCATGGGTAGATTCTTGGATAGAGAAATAGACGAATGGATAGGTATGGATCATCTTGCGATAAGATAAGGTGTTCAGGTAGTGGATGCACATTTGGATAGTGCTTCATGACTCAGATAATGTTGGATTGGATAGGATCAATGAAAATGACCCATGTCAAGATGTCTACCATAAGCAAGTGTAAAGTGTGCACAAAAATTTGCCTAGATCAAGATAAGGTAGATAAATGGTAATGAGTTGGATAAATGGTTCATGGAGATGAACAAATTTATTATGGATGTGATAAGATGCTTTCTCCTAAAATGGATCACATGGATGCTTGATTCTATACATGATGCCTGTTTGCGAGGTTTTCATCATGGTACTTGCCCAAAGTGCCATCGTAGTGGTTTTCACTAGAGGATGAGTTTTTTCTTTACTGTTTTCAATCCTTTTTCTAATTTTTTTGGATTTTTATATTTTTGGATTGATTTTTTTTGTATTTTCTCAAAGATTTTAGGCTGATGCTAAACCACCTAGTGGTGTTGATGTAGATGCTTCTATCATAATCTGCCATCGATCTCCTATTTGAAGAAGTTGCTTTGTCAATATATGTGCACTTGAAAGCAACTTTTGACAAATTTGTTCTCCTTTGTTGATACTGGAGTTAACTTTGTCTTTGTGCGTACATCATGATAGAGTGCCCTCTGAATCCTTATGATGAAGAGTGACTGCCAATACATGGTCAATGTGAGAATTGGATATCATGCATGGAGTCGTGGATGGAGTGTGTTTAGGGATAAAAGAAGGATTGGTTGATAGTTTGGAACCTTTGACTCTCAAAACTTGGGAAGATGAGAAATGATGTGTGGATATGGAAGTGTGCATGGAATTAGGACTAACTGCTTCATACACTTTGTATGTCACTTGAGAAGCCTTCTTTTTCCTTTGTGGATGTCTTCGATGGATACTTGCCCCCTTTTTATTTTGCCCCATAGCGTCTTTGACTAATGGAGTTTGATAGGGATTATTTTTCTTTGTAGTTTTTGGTATCCATATGTATTTGATTTTTCCTTCGTGCTTCTTAGCTTATTTTTCTTTTATAATGTTCTTCATGCTTTGATTTAAGTCTTTCTTTTGACGTTGGTCCCAATTTTTGGATGGGGTGATGGGTGGATGAAGATTCATGACATGGTCGTTTGTAGTATTCACATTAGTTTCATCATAAGGATTCTCCGTGCTGCCTACGTTGACATTTTATCGTGACAAAGTTGTCGCTAGTTTTATGGAGGTATCACTAATATGCTTATATCCCTTGATTGTCGAATAACCAAGCACTTGACATTTAGGATTGCCAAAAATCCGCACTGGTTCTAGGATACCCTGTTCATGTAGGCCTAATCCTCTGCCTTGATAATTCATTTGTTGAAACATTTTATTTGCAATAGGATATGATTTACCTTGGAAACAAAGTGCTAATCCTTCTCTACTCTGTGGTGGATCTTCAAAGGTGATAGCTCTTTCATTGATAAGATATTTTTTCCTTACAAAGGTGAGTGATCCGACTTTATAAGTGATAGGATCTTCCATACGTGTGATAAATTCTTGATTTATCTCTTCGGCTTGATCTTGTGAAATGTCATATTTTAATGATTCTTCAAGAGGTGTTGATGATTCATTGTCCTCATAAAATTATTCCTCATGATTCATTCTTGATATGCTTTCACATGATGTTTCTAATTCACAACTTTTGTAGAATCCTTCTTTATGATTTGTTTCTGATATGTCTTTGCATTCGTACAAAGGTTAAGAGTAGAATAGTCTTGTTCCTTGGTAATGATGTCAAGAGTATGAGAATCTTGTTTTGAATGAAGATCATCTACGTGTCCATCCAAAGAAATCATCTCATGGATAGATGGGCGAGTGTGTGCTATATGGATATGATCATCATCTGCGACATCTTATATAGATTAAAGAGTTTCCATTACCTCTTTGTAGTATCTTGGATATAAAAATTATTGATCTTGGTTAATGTTAGAATTGATTTGAACATGCTTTGGATCTAGTTCTTGACATGGTTCAATTTCAAAGAATGGATTTCTTATAGCGGGTTCTTGGGTATCATCCTTAGGCATGGGAAGTGGCTTAATATCCACTTGTTATTTGATCGTATTTGGATCAAGTGTAGAGCTAGGGATTCCTTCAATATCTATAACTACGAGGTCAAAGGATGTTAGTATGTCTTGGGAAGGAACATTACTAGACCTTGGTGATAGATGTTGATCATGCTTTGGAGTAAATTCTTCAGATATGTCCTCTAATTCATTAGATGATGCAGATACATTTTCAACATGATCATTGGTGTATGGATCTTGGTTTATGTCAATAGCATCAAATAACATCAACACTCCTTGAAATAGATATTTGTAGGAGGGGTCTTGATCATGACTAAAAAATGGCTCTTGATGTATGTTGATTTGATTATCGGATAAGGTGGAAACATTTGCAAGGTGTTCATAGATGGATAGATCTTGATTTTTGATTTCAATAATTATGGTGGGAATCTGTTGCTAAGGCAACAACGCTTGTTGTTGGTCTAGTTGTTGTTGTTCCAACAATGCTTGTTGTTGGTCTTGTTTCTGTTGTACCAACAAAGCTTTTTGTTGGGCTCGTTGTTTTGCTACTTGTTGATGGATTTTTTTATGGATTACTTGCAATAGTGCATGGAATTGTGCTTGCACCTTCTGAGCTTGGTTTTGGTCTTGAGCTTATTGGGCTACCTGAGCTGCTTGTGCAACCTGTGCAACTTGCTGGGCTTGGTGTGCCTTTTGGCGGGCATCTTGTTGAGCGGCTTGCAAAATGATGGAGAATGAATTTTCCATGTTGTGTTTTGGTGGTGGTGGTGGTGGATTGGGAATGGTGTTGATTGTTGGGGTTGCTTGAATGGTTGCCATCGGTTGTTGCAATATCGGTGGTAAAATGGGAGGATTTGGTATGATGTTTTGATTTGGCATTGTAGGTTGACTTTGAACATTGTTGTGGTTGAGAATCATATTGCCTTGATTTAGGTAACTTTGATTTTGCATAGTGTTACCTTCACTTGGATCAATACCTAGAGTCGTCAACATATTGCTTGGATTTTGAACAACACTGATCGGATTTTCAAACATGTCTACCCAAAATTTTACCAAGTGTGGATTTGAAATGGTCACGTTTGGTAAATTTGCACTTGGCATGTATGGATTTGGTGGGATAATGTTGTTTGGAAAACTCATGCATTGAGAATTTGGCTGATAGATTTGAAAATTTGGACTTGGATTTAAATCTACCATTGGGAAAGGTGTTCCAAACTTTGGATTAGGCATACTCACATTCGCTGTACCTTTCAGGTTTGGAGGAGATAATGACTCCATGTATAAATGTGAGTTTCGATAATAAATTGGCATTAAGAGACTTGGATAGTTTGGTTGACTTGGATTAATCATGATGTATGAGTCAAGTTTGAATTCCATGTTTTTCTTGTGTTTTGACCTTTTTGTCCTCCAAGGGGTGAATGATATGGGTTTTTGAAATTTTAGGGACTTTGGATCAATGCTAGAATTTTAGAACTTAATTTGATTTGATTCTTGATTGATGATAGTTTGACTAAGTGTGTTAATTCAAACAAAGTGATAATGCACTTGTAAACTCTAGGAAGTTCTGTTATCCTAGAGAGAACGTGTACACAAGATGATAATTTGGCCAGGTGTGTTAAGACAAACAATGTGGTGTTGAACTTATAAAATTTAGGAAGTTGTATTATCCTAGAGGTAAATTCATTCAAGAGGATTGATAATTTGACTAGGTGTGTTAAGTCAAACAAGATGATGTTGATTTTTCCTAAAAGTCTAGCATAAGTGATGTTTCCCAAGGTTCCAAAAGTTTTTGGTGAGATGGGATTTGATTGATGTTTGAGGGATGGGTGAAGTGATGATTTTGATCCTAGATGACCCTACGAGGACCTGCTTACAAGACCAAGGTATTGAAGAACATGATTTTCCCTAAAAGTGGTTCAAACCAAAAGACCAATTTTTGCATGAAAACTGAATGACTCAAAAGGGACCAAGCACATGTGTGGTTCAATTGTCTATTATCTTGCTTATATTTGGTTATTTTTACCACAAACACTTTCTTGATTATGCTTTTCAAACTAAATGTCTAATATCCTAGTTTTCTTTCATCCCACAAAGTGCATTATGTGGAAATCAAGGCAAATGTCTCCTCGTGTTTAACCTTGGTGAAAAAAAATGATGATAGAATCCAAGCACTTAGAAACCTCTAAGGATATGATCCCTAGGGAAAGCAAGAGCACTTAGATTCGCCAAAGGATATTTGTTTCCTCTAAGGGGTTTGAAATTTCAAAGCTTTGTGAATGATTATTTCTCAATGTTTATAGAACCAAGAAAGGTGTTTTGATTTCAATAACATGCACAACCCTAGGCTGAAAAGATAGTATTTGTTGGGTTCCCACTTCGACAAATCCAGGTGTGCATATTTGTGCACATGGCTAAATGCTTGACCACACTGGCTCCCCTCCATGACACACACTTGTCGGGTCAGCCAAACATTAGTACCCATGAATCTCCCATGACACACTTTCCATCTCTACAACAAAACCACATGTATAATGTGGGGCGGCTTCAAAGGACATGACCTTTTGCACGAACAAAATAGATAAGGTTTTGGTCTTTTCTAAACAAAGGGGTTTTAATTCAGGCATTCCGTTTGTGGGGGATTATCCAATGTCAAAAAGAGTCCATTTTTGTCCATCTCATCAGAATAATCCTCGTGATTCTTGAACTTTCCTCAAGAATCCACACTTGGGTATGTGCAGGATCATGATGGGCCAAAAAGTGGTGATATGTAAGCCATATAATGACCCATGTGGCTGACAAGTTTTTTTTACCCAAAATTGATGAAATGAAAAGGGTTTTTAGAGGAGATTCTCAGCTTTCCACCAATATAAATTATGCTTTACTTTGAATTTAATAAATAATTATTATTCATTTTCTATTAGAATTACAAATAAAGTCCTGATTGATAGGCTTATTGAAAAACATCTATAACTTTCAAACAGTATCATATTTTTTGAATCTGAAACATGTGTCACATTCTATGCTTCACATACTATACGATTAAAAAAAAAAAAATTAATTTCATTAATTTTTTACCAAGTTAAGGTGGTTAGACAGACGAACTTTTATATTTTTTAAAAGTTGTAATAAAAAAATCATAATTAATTATTTACTTTAAAAAAAATTATAAAAAAATATGCATCACATTGGGACATGAGTCCTCTACTTATATCTAAAATATTATAAAAAAATATTATCATTTTATTGTGGTTAGGGTGGTTAGACAGACAACTAATTCTTATTTTTACCATGAAATTTAAATACTACTACATTGAAATTTTAAATTTTCACCAAATAGAATTTCTTTTTTTAAATAAAGGTCTAGTAGTTTAGAAACTAAATTCAATTTTCTACAGATTCTATTTTTACATGTTTTTGAAATAATATAGATAACTTATTCAAATTTTTGCATCAAGTTGTCTAACTCAAATTTTCTGTCTTTTTATTGCCACTTAAGGGTTTGTTTTTTCCATGATGATCCTGCACATACCCACTTATATACCAATTCGAAGTCGCTTGGCTTTAGCGTTTTCCCGGTTGGGTCTTTCCCTTGGGTGATTACATTTTCCCACAAGGCAAACCCACTAGGATAAACAATAGCAAGCTAGCATATCCCATTGTTCAATCAACCTTTGTTGAAAAACAAAGGGAGAACCTTCGCAATATGTCATTCTCACACTCACATTTTTTGTTCAATTGTTAGGTACCCAAATTGAAATGTGGAGGCAATATTTTATGCAACTTAGTGTAACCAAAAAAACTTTTGATTCTCAAGATCGCCGTGAAGCGCGAGAGAAGCGCATACGCCTTTTTAAATGACAGTAGTTTGCAAAAAAGATTTCAAGGCACAAAAATCACATGTTCAGTTTAGATCCCTCAAAGAAATAATGAGTTCTTTTTAAGCACCAAAGGAAATGTGAAATTGCATTTTTAAATCGTTAACCTTTAAAGAAATTTAGTGTTCCTAAAAGCATAAGGTAAACAAATCCTTTTGAAATGGATTATAAGTTCTCCCAAAATTGTTTAAAAACACTTAATACAATTCATAAAGAACCCTTGGCCTTCGTTTTTCCTTCCTTCACTTTTGATCAAAAAAATTCCTTTTTAGGCAAATTTCAATAATTTTATGGTTTTTTCATTTTTTGGTAATTTTCCATCTATGACTTTGAGAGTCCTACTTTTTTCCAAAAAGTTTATAAAACTAATATGGGATGAATTGCCAATTAACATCCTAAATTTGAAACATGGACTTCAAGTTATTAATAGAAACAACTTTCGAAAAACTAAGAAAAAACTTTAAAATGTCATTTTGAGGGCTAAGATGAAATTTTGAAGTCTCAAAAATGAGCCAAGATGGCATCCAACCCATTTAGATCAATTGCCAAACCAATTGCCTCATAAAAAAACCACTTGTAAAATTTTAGACAAAACCCACATCTGAGTCAAAACTTATGACCTTGGGAAGTTCCTGCATCACAAAAAAAAGTTGAAAAACTAGAAAACTCAGGAGCGACACAGTTTGGGACAAAAACGACGCTATATAGTGCTGCGTGGTTGACTACGAGTGGCGCTCTGCAAAAACAAAGACCTAATATGCCGTGCAATATGGCTAAGTGACGCAGTTTGAAAAGTGGCCAGGTTTGAATTTTTGAAATTTCTTGAGGCGGGAACAGAGTGACACAATATTGAGCCTCTTTTTGAAAAGCGGTGTGGTTAGAAAACTAAAAAATTATGATAGGTGAGAAGATAAAAGCGGCATAGTTTGGAAGTTGTGCGTGGTTTGGTATAGTGTCTTGCCCCTGATAGCGGCACAGTATAGCTCCAAGCCTCTGGAAGAGGTGCAATATAGCACCGCGCACACTGTCAGTGGCGCAATTTCCTGTGTACACAAATTTTTTAGAAAAAACATGAAATTTGTGGAAAACTTGATGAAATCCTTCAGATTTGCCCTCCTAGCGACAAAATGTGAACCCCTAAACTTGCAAATGCATAAGAGCAACAAACACGGTTAAATGTTAGATCAACTGCATGCAAACAAGTATGAGAGATTTGCCATAAAATCCATCTATTCAAACTAAAATTAGGAAATGAAGAACACTATACAATAAGTGAAGTTAAATCCTAATTAAGCCAATAAATTAGTGATCCCATGGGGGAATTGGTGCGAATGAAGTGTTGCAATTGGCCCTTTCCCAACTCCTAAGTTGCAATGTTTGAGTGATTGAGAAATGGTCAAATCTCGAAAGATATTTGAGCATAATCTTGTTACAAATTGTGAAAATGGTGATAGGTTGAGTGAAATGGGAAAAATTCGCTCTCAATGTGGAGAGAGTAACTTTGCATGAAGATTGTGGATAAGGATGAAGTTGAGTATAGTAAGTCTCCTCAAATTGTGGATATAAGAATGAGAGGAAGAGTCTCTCATTTTCAGATTTCAAATTGGAAGAATGAATGAAATTAAGCAATGTGGGATAAAAGATAATCCACTGGGATTGTGCCACTTGTCCACATGTCATTGGAGGAGGAATGAGCACATTTTGATCAATGTGCATGATAAATGCTATGAGATTCAAATTTGAAATTTGAATGTGACATGTGAGAGGGAAAGAGAAATGGAGTTAATGTCACTTGACTCAATGCACAATGACATGTAAGAGGCCTTCAATGCCTTATTGGAAGGACCAAGTCCTCTTGGCGTTTTTCAATTCAAATGAGGGAATATTCCCTTTTGATGCTTTGTGAGGGAAAATAGATGAATTAATAAATCAAAGTAATTGATTTATTGTGCAAGTTGCATTCTCTAGAGAATGTGACATAGATTAAGATGAAATTAATCAAAGTTTAATTAATTTAATGAGGAATTTAGGCGATGTGACAATTTAGACTTAAATTTATGAATTGATTTAAATCAAGAATTGGAGGAAAAGATTATTAAATAAATGATTTGATTTATTTAACCAAGAAGAAATATGTTAGATTAAATCAAACAAGGTTTAATTTATTTAATTTAATAAGAGGACTTTAGAGATTTTAATCAAATAAAATATTTTATTTAATTAAACAGGGATGTAAGATTAATTAAATTAAATTGATTAATTTAAACACTAGAGGAAGAAGATGACTTAATCAGATGAATAATGATTCATTAGATTTAAGGGACAAAATATGATGAAGTGCTAGAAGTATGATTTAGAAATAAATGTTCTTAGTAATCGGGATCAAGTGTGCCAAAACGACATTTGTACATTTTCCATGTCTACATGATGCAACAAAATCCTTTGACATGATGCTTCAATCTTGATGATGGCTGCAAATGCTTGATGAATTTATGTTGAATGCACTTGATCTCATAAATTTTCCTTAGGAATCAACATTTGAATGCTTAGGATTGAAATGAATGAATGAACCTTGTATTTATACTTGTTTATGCTTAATATCCTAAAATTTTATCACACCAAGCTAACATATGAATTCATTCAACGAAGGACGTATCTTGCCAAAATTGAAATTAAATCCCAAAAATAACTCAAGGAAGACTAAGATGCCCTAGTTGGCGTATTAGTCCCAAGTGATGAAATTTGGGGAAAAACCACCAAAAAGAGGCCCAAATAAGATACCTCAAAATTAGGGTCCCAAGTCCTCGAGGGGACAAAGACACCCTTAGTGGCATTTTATTCCCGACCAAAAATCAAGGACACACCAATCAAAGTCATTAGGAAATCACTTATCCATTTGAGAATGTCAAGATTAACCAGAAAAAAATATCATTCATAGGGCTTGTGGACATAAAATAGGCCCAATTAAGCCATAAAGAAGGATAAATAAAGCAAGGCAGGCCTAAACAAGTGTGAAAATGTAAGGGTATGCATTTTACTATGCTACATTATGTAAAGAAACAAAACATAGACTTTAATAGATCAATTAATTCTTTTTTCTATTTTTCTTACCATTAATACTATTGATGTTTAATGTAATGGAACTATAAGAGTATCATGTATATTAATTTTATAATTAAATAATGCTCATAAATCTATGTTGTTTTGTCTTTTTAATAAGTTTTTGAATAGAATACAACTAAGAAAGCTCATTGTAACCCATTGTGGAAAACTAGTGAATGTTGTGTTCATGACTCAAGTTTGAGATAAAGGGTATCCAATTTGGGATGAGGGTGTGGTAGACATCTTAGGTTATCTACCTATGTGAACCCTATGTTAATTATGTTAATATAAATATAGAATATTTTGTTGTTGAGTATTTTGATTTTATAGTGGAAATTTCCTTCTTTCAATTGATCCAATGTGAGAAGGGTCTAATAGTGTACTTGGAGTTGAGGGAAAGTTTTGTTCATTGAAACATTTTGGGTTTTCCTTGATGTTATCCTTCAGCTAGATAGAGGACTAATATTGAAAGTGTAGACATCCAAAAATAACATTATGCATTCCACTGTAACTAACATCATGCATTCGTTTCTTCTACTAATCAATTAAAGCAATTTATTGATTTAATCCTAAGGTTCATCAAGCTTAATTAAATAAATCAAATTATTTAATTAAGTTCCTAAGGTTCTTCTTATTTGATTTAATAAATCAAACTGATTTAAAATCCCCTAAGTTAATTAATCTAAATTTAATTAACTTTTAATCACAATTACCATTCTCTAGCTTTTGACTCAACTAGAGTCAAACCTAAACTCCTAATTAACCCACCCACTTGCATCAATAAATAAATTTATTGATTTATTAAAAAGAGTTATTTTCCCTCAATAACTCTCATCTTTGACTTTTTTGAACAAAGGTTATTCCCCCCAAAACTCTCAACAACATGCATTTATTAACATTTTTTCAAATTTGAATGGGCATATTGGCCAAAACTTGCACAAGCTTTGACCAATCACATTATGACAAATGTCTCTATCCTATTGGATGGGATTTAGTCCCACATTGCCTAATTTTGGCCTCTCTTCTATCAACTTTTCCTATAAATGTAAGCCATCTTCTCTCATTTCGACAACACAATTTGAAGGCATCTAAACTATAGGCAACTTGAGCTCATAGCAACTCATTGTCTATCTCATTTGGCTTAGAAAGGGATTGGGAAAGGGCTCTCTCACATCTTCATGGAGGGCACCAATCCACCATAGAATAGGTTGTATTTCATTTGCTCTATTACATGTTTGGTTTAGCTTTAGCATTTTGTTTTTAGTAAATGAACTATATTATTCTATGAGGATGGCTGAATCTACACAATCAATGTGTAAGATTTCACCATCCTACAAATGGCGCTAAAAGCATTGTTTATTTCTCTTACTAGCTTTGTGTGATGACTGCAGTTTTCATTTTGTTTTAAATAATGTATGCCATTAACATTTTGAAGTAAATCACATTTATAAGTTTCCACTTTTCTTTTTTTATAGGTTGAAATCAAGGTGTTGACAACAAAGTTGAAATCAAAGTGGACATTTGAAGACAAGTATTTAAATTGAATGAAGGTTAACATTGGAGGTTGACATAAAGGTTGAAATTCAAGGTTGGCATTGGAGATTGAAATTGAAGGTTGAAGCAAAAACGAAGGCAAAAAGAGTGGAATTGAAGACTTGAAAAGAATTTTTTAATGCTTGTTTTAACAATCTTGGAGCTTCCATTTACTACCCTTTTTTTTCTGTTTTTTGCTAACTCACTTTTCAATTTGGGCTTAAAATCAATCAATGACTTGATCTTTTCAAAGTTGGTTAAAATTGAACCTTAGACATTCACTAGATTTCGATTTGGGATTAAAATTGAACAAGGCAACTTCACATTTCAATTGGTGCTTTTAAAACGAACTCATAATTGCTTTGAGGAATTTAAAATTGAACATGTGTACTTTGTGTTTTGTAAACTTTTTTGCAAAGTAGTGTCATTTAAAAAGGCGTATGCACTTCTCTCGCGCTTCACGGTGATCTTGAGAATCAAAAGTCTTTTTGGTGACCCTAAGTTGCATAAAAAATTACCTGCACACTTCAATTTGCGCATTTAAAATTGAACAAAACATGCGAGTGTGAGCACGATATATTGCGGAGGTTCTCCCCTTTGTTTTTCAATGAGGGTTGTGTGAACGACGGGATATGTTAGCTCGCTATTGTTTATCTTAGAGGGCCTACCTTGTGGGAAAAAGTAATCACCCAAGGGAACGACCCAACCGGGAACACGCTAAAGCCAAGCGACTTCCAACCGGTATATAAGTGTGGATTCTTGAGGAAAGTTCAAGAATCACGAGGATTATTCCGACGAGATGGACAGCAATGGACTCTCGCCGATGTTGGATAATCCCCCACGAACGGAATGCCCGAATTAGAACCCCTTGTTTAGAAATTGGCCAAAACCTTGTCTATCTTGTTGGTGCAAAAGGTTATGTCCTTTGAAGCCGCCCCACATAACATGCGGTCTTGTTGTGGAAATGGAAAGTATGCCATGGGAGATTCATGGGTACTAATGCTTGGCTGACCTGAATAAGTGAGTGTCGTGGAGGGGAGCCAGTGTGGTCAAGCATTTAGCCATTCGCACAAGATATGCGCAGCTGGATTTATCCAAGTGGGAAACCCAACAAGGTATTGTCTCATCAACCTAGGAGTGTGAAAGTGCTTGGAAAAAACACATTGCTTGATCTTGAAAACATTTGGAAAACAAACATACACAAAAACCTTGAAATTTCAAACACCTTGTGGGGAACAAATACCTATTGACGAACTTGCCCACTCTTGCTTTCCCTAGGAATCACATTCCTAGAGGTTTCTAAGTGTGCAAATTCTATCATCATTTGTTTCCAATAAGGATAAACATAAGGAACTTTTGCCCTATTTTCCTCGATTTCCACACAAAGGACATTGTGGGATGAGAAAGAGAATGGGACACTAGACATATAGTTTGAAAACCTAAGCAAGCAAGTGTCTTGGATAAAAAGAACCTCATTTAACCAAGATAAAGAGACAAATTGGATTACACATGTGTTTTCTAACATGATTTCCCACAAGATCAAAATCCCAAAGCCAAAGTTCAAGAAGCTTAGTCTAAAAGCTCGTGAGGAACCTCTTGAGAGACTTATCGAATTCAGGGAAAGATTGGTCTATAACTTTTACAGAAAGACCTCAAGGAACAATCCAGCATTATATGCATTTTATTGTCAACAAAATCCCGAATTGTTTCAAAGGTTTGCATTTCTCCCATAGGAAGTCAAGCATGTTTTTCAACACCTAGGTTTTGTAAAGAGAGAGTCACATCTAGGTTAAGGTTCAAGATCAAAGTTGTCATTCCCATTCATTCATCCATCAAATCAAAGTCTCATTTCATCATCAAACCTTTTTGAGAACTCTAGAATCAAACATCACACTAAACTTAGAGGGCTAAATCAACATCATCATATCTTGGCTTAACACACTTAGCCAACATAGTCTCAAATCATTGAACAAATTTTCTTTGAGATAACACAACTTCTTAAAGTCTATTAGTTCTCCAAAACATTGGCATAACACACTTTGTCAATTCATCCATTTTTGTGCAAGTTCCCTTAGGATAACACAACTTCCTAGGGAAAACAACTTCACAACCAATCTTGTTTGACTTAACGCATCTAGTCAAATTATCACATTCAAATCAAATCAAAAGCCCTTTCAAAGTTTAGCACATACATTCAAAAAGTTTTCCAAAGGTTTCATTCACTCATCTCATCCATTTTAACCCATCATCATCATCACCATCTTTGATCTTTTAGCTACCCTAGTTCTTCTCTTTTTGGACTTAAAGGATTAGGATCGAACAAATCCTTATTTTTATGGTCCAAACAAGATCTCAACACAAGAAGGACATGGAGAATATCAGAGACATATCAACTTCTATGGACATGAGTCATCTAAATATCGAAGTGAACCTAGCAGGATCAAGCAATCCCCCAAGCAACTCTCCCTTATCATCACAAAATCTTCAAGAGGAGAGTCATCAAGAGGACGACATAAATGAAGACATAGGGATGACACCAGAGGAAATCATGGAAATGATTCAAAATCCTAAGAACCATAAAATTGTTAGTGCTATGTTCAAATGCATAAATTCAATAGAAAGAGGAGGGGACATGCCCCCTCCCAACCTTAACACAAGCACTAGTGCAGTTGCATCCCCGTTGTCAAACATCAATCAAGAAGTACCTTGCATCACCTCAATCATCACACCAACCTCCCCGATTGTGAACAAGGGGAGTGCCATGTTCCAAGAATTGCAAGAACACCGCCTTGTGACTAATGAAGAAGCAATCATCACCCCTACATTTATTCTGAAAAACTCATTTCACCCTTACATCCCACTCACATTTCATAATCCCACTGGTTCATCCTCATTTCACGCCACACTAGCTTATCAATTGAACATACCAACTCCCCCACCGCATGAGGAAGTTGGTTTGCTTGGAACAACAGAAGCTATCAATCCTTTCTCTTTCCAAAGTGGTGCATCATCCCTTCCCCCGCTTCCTTTCACATCTGCATCGCCTCCTGGAATAGGTCTTCCACCTTTAACCATAAAAAATTTTGCTAATCCAAGCAATCCGACCACCACTTTGAACCCGCTTCTTTTGCCCATATCCTCACAACAAATCACAACCATTCCTGTCACCACGGTTAATGCATCTATTGGTCCTCAAGTCTCCCAAAGCATGCCTCATCAAGGACTAATTGTCTCAACCACCCTGCCCACAACCCAAATCACAGTCACAACCACAATCTCTCCACTCGCCACGACAGTTGGCATGATTCCTGCTCCACCACCAATCCCACCACCAAAGCACAACATGACCAATTCATTCTCCATCATGTTGCAAAATGCATAACAAGCTGCCTGCCAAAAGGCAATCCAAAAACAACAAGCCACACAAGCACAAGCGCAAGCTCAAGCTCAAGCACAAGCCGCACAAGCGCAAGCACAAGCTCAAGCACAAGCATAAGCCGCACAAGCGCGAGCACAAGCATAGGCTCAAGCTCAAGCACAAGCCGCACAAGCACAAGCACAAGCGCAAGCACAAGCTCAAGCCCAAGCTCAAGCTCAAGCCCAACAAAAGACACAAGCTCAATACCAAGTGCAATTGCAAGCAATCCACCTACAAGCCCACCACCAAGCCCTGCAAGACTTTCAGGCACAACACCAAGCTAAACAACAAGCTTTATTGGCACAACAGCAGCTCGACCAACAATAAGCATTGTTGGAAAAATAGCAGCTAGACCAACAACAAGCGTTACTAGCTCAACAGCAACTTGACCAACATCAGGCTTCATGGGAACAACAGCAGATGGACCAAAAACAAGCACTATTGGAACAGCAACAGCAAGATCAACAACAAGCATTGTTGGCACAAATGCAAGCTTACCAACAAGCCCTAAACGCACAACCAAGCTCGCAGCAAACGCCGACCAGTACGCTCCCCACCCATCAAACACCTCCAACACCTCACCACTCATTCATCCCATGCCCTGACCCAAGCAAGGATGTCGCAACACAGATCAAATTGCTTTCGCAGTAGGTGTTGGACTTGCAAGTAGGAAAAACCACAAGGACACCAGGAAACTTGTGCCCTTATCCGTTCGATAGAAGTCTCACCATGGTACCGTTTCCAAAGGGATTCGAGATCCCCAAATTTGATAAGTACAATGGAACGGGCAACCCTGAAAACCACGTTAGGGAATTTCAGGTGCACTGCATGGAAGTCGCATATGATGACACGTATCTAATGTGGCTCTTCCCCCGAAGCCTGACTAGTCCAGCTATGGAATGGTTTTCTCGCCTACCCACGGGCATTAAAACATTCGAGGAAATTGTGGAGGCTTTCCTTAAAAATTACGCTTTTAATATGGGTGCGGATGTCAGTTTAGAAGAACTATCTACACTCAAACAAAGAAGAGGAGAGTTATTTGCATCCTTCTTGCAAAGATGGTGATCCAAGGCCAATCAGAGCAAGTGGGCCATGCCAGAGGAACAACAAGTTTGCACCATCATAGCCAACTTAGATGAAAACCTGGCGTTCTACCTAAAAATGCAGTGCATCACATCTTACGATCAACTAATTCCAAAGGCGCTCAACATCGAAAGAGCCCTTACTGCGCGAGGAGGGGCACCTACATTCACTCCACCGCAGGATAACCGCCTATCCAACAACTACAATGATAAACCTCGAACATGGTCGAGGAACAAAAATATCACGAACGACGGCGTGGTTTATGCTAAGGTAGTCATCAGTGCTCCTAAGCAAAATACCCAAAATCATCATCCACAAACTCATAACCACAACAATGTGCAGGCTAATGCGGTAGTAGCACAGTCACAACCACCTTCCACCAGCCAAGTCAACAATGTGGGTAATCAAGGAGGACCACCTCCCCGTAACAAGTTTCCCCCTAGGAGAAAGTTCACAGCTCTTGGCGAATCGATTGAGTCTGTCATGAAGAAATTGGTCAAAGAAAACCTAATCAAAATCTCTAACTCCGAACAATACACAAAGCCCATGACCAAACCACCGTGGTACAACGAAAATCTCCATTCTGACTTTCACAAAGTTAAAGGACACACCACCGCCAACTGCATGAGACTCAAGAATATCATCCAAGACCTCATAGAGGATAAGGTCATCAACATCGAGCAACCGGCCAGAAACCAAGACCTAAAAATCTACACGAATCCGATGCCGAATCATAATCAAGGAAATAACCAAGGGAATAATAAGGGTAAACAAAAGTATGCTAGTGCCAATCTAGTATACGAGGAGATAGTCAGATGTGTCGACGAGTTGGTCACTGTCATAAATATCAAGGGAACCAACAATGACTGTGGAGTCACCACACGAGGCAGAAAAGTTACCATTGCCGGGGCACCTGCTAAGACCCCCATTACCAACACAAAGGCTGTCCCCTATGATTACAATGTAATTGACCAACTAAAGAGAACACCCGCACAAATATCCATCATGGAATTACTAAAAATCTCCGCCGCTCATCGACAGATCCTAAATGAAGCACTAGCTTCCTCTACCGTCACTGCTACCCTTGACACAAAGCAATTTCAGGCTATGGTAGGTAACAATCTTTACCCCAAATCTCATCACATTTTCAGACCAAGATTTCCCCCCGCAGCCATCTCATAACCGGGCACTTCACCTCCAAATCCTAGTTCATAAAAAGAAAGTCAAGAGAGTCCTGGTAGATGGTGGTGCAGGTCTTAATATTTGTTCTCTGAAACTTATAAAGAAATTGGGATTCACCGAGGATTCCATCAATAAAAACAAAAGTATCACCATAAGAGCATATGATGACCAAGAAAGAGTGTCTCAGGGCACTATCAAGATCCCCATCCAAGTGGGGCCAGCAACCATGGAAACAACTTGTCAAGTTCTTGACCTTGATTTGCCATACAACATCCTCCTGGGACGCCCATGGATACACGGAATGAAGGCAGTGGCCTCAACCTATCATCAGTGCATTAAGTTCTCATATCAAAACAGGAGGTTACCATATATGGGGATCCCGAACCCTTCGCCTATTGCAAAAACTTGGAAGCCAAGTTTTACAAGATCCCTCAAGTACCTAAAAATGATGAAGGACCATCCACTTCATACATAGACCCAGCTAATCTCGCCTCCACTTCTGCGACAGAGACACCCGCCATCCCCAACATATCCGAGATCAAGAACATGATACAGGAAAATGGATGTGGTGATTATAGAATGAAAATAAATGCTTTTGTTGTAGGAGAGTTACCACAATCTCCTAGATCACATGGGCAACCACAATTGACTCAAACACTTGTCCGCACTAGAATAGAACCCTCTAGATTCCACAGTTGGGGGGATATCAGTCAGGAAAATGTGGATGAGGAGGACATCACAAACACTCTATACCAAGATGAAAGACCCACTCCCACCCTACCCATGGAGGAAACAAACAGAGGGTTACAAATGATGTTCGGCATGGGCTATAACAGGAATGAAAGCCTAGGAAGAAATAGTGATGGACGGTTGGAGCCCATCATTGTAGAAAGAAGAACGTAGAACCTTGGCCTCGGCTGTACCCCTCCGAGTATAACTGTGTGTGGCAGAAGTGTTCCTAATAGGGCAGTCAGGTCCTCTCCTCGAGTCTCGACAACTAATCTTAGATTACCCGTGTCCATAGGCCTACCTCTCGATAACTTCACATTTGACATAACTGACGTTTGTAGTAGCAGTGACGACGATGACACCATAGGTGGCCTACCTAGGCTCTTTGAAGATTCCACCTTACTAATGATTAGTGTCTCACCCGCTGAGCCAAGCCAACAAACCCACCAAATCCACTTGGTGTACCCCCAACTCATCGATCACGACCAACGAGGACCGTCGATTCTAGACTCGTTCAAAAACGATGAGGCTCTCTCCGAATTTATGGGACTAAGGGATACTGTTCCATGTGGAGATCACAAGGCAGGATTTGATATCACTCTAGACACACAAGCATACTATGGGGAGACGATTGAGTCCTTCAGTCGCAAAAGAAAAAGATCAAGAGTAAGCTGAGAGTTATTGAGTGAAAACCACACTGTGGCACTCTCTAACCATAAAATAGTAAAAATAAAGAACGCATCCAATGGCGAAAACCTCTCTGAGGCACCAGAGGATGAAGGATTCAATCTTCCCCCTACTGCTCTACACCAGGAGAAGTCAACAGTATTGGCAGAACAGTGTAACCCGGTCAACTTAGGTACAGAATCAGAACCACAAATTACCTTCTATACAGAATCCCTCCTAGAAGAAGACCAAAAACTATTCACAGCTTTCCTAAAGCAAAGAAAGGTAAATTTTGCATGGACCTATACAGAGATGCCAGGCCTGGATCCTGAAGTAGTAGTACATCATTTGGCCGTTCACCCCAGAGCAAAACCAGTTTGATAGAAGCTAAGGAAGATGCACCCACAAATAGCCTTGCTTGTAAAGATTGAGCTACAGAAACTTCTGGATGTTGGCTTCATACGCCCGATCGACTATCCAGAATGGGTATCTAACCTCGTACCAGTCTCAAAACCAAAAGGGGGCATCCACATTTGCACTGATTTCAGAGACCTAAACAAAGCATGTCCTAAGGATGACTTTCCACTACCCAACATTGACATGATAGTGGATATGACAGCCGGACATGAGATGCTTTCCCTAATGGATGGATTCTCGGGGTACAATCAGATATTGATCGCAAAAGAAGACCAACACAAAATAGCATTCACATGTCCTTGGGGCACCTACTGCTAGAATGTAATGCCATTTGGGTTGAAGAATGCAGGAGCTACCTACCAAAGAGCCATGACATTAATCTTCCATGACATGATCCACAAAACAGTCGAAGATTATGTAGATGACATACTTACTAAATCAAAGAAGAGACAAGACCATATAGCAACTCTAAGTGCTATCTTTGACAGGCTCGAACAATATAAGGTTAGACTCAACCCGACGAAGTGTGTCTTTGGGGTGCAATCAGGGAAGCTGCTAGGATACATAGTTTCAATGAGAGGGATAGAGGTAGACCCTGCAAAGGTAAAAGCAATCCTTGAAATGAAAGCACCAAGAACATTGAAACAACTAAGAGGATTGCAAGGAAGACTCTAGTCCATCCGAAGATTCATAGCACAATTGGCAGATAAACAGATTGCCTATTCACACCTACTTCACAAGGGAGTAGCTTTCAGATGGGATGACAAATGCGAGCAAGCATTCAACAAAATAAAAGAATATCTACTTACACCACCTGTATTGATGCCACCAATTATGGGGAAATCACTAATCCTATATATCTCTGCAACAACAGCCGCCCTGGGGGTTCTTTTAGCCCAACATGATGAAAAGGGAACCGAGCGGGCTATCTACTACATCAGCAGAATAATGGTGGGACATGAGCTCAATTATACATCAATAGAGAAAGCTTGCCTAGCATTGGTATTTGCGGCTCAGAAATTCAGACACTACATGCTAGCACACCAAATCAAGTTGATTGCCAAAATAGACCCTCTAAAGTACCTATTGTCAAAAGCAGCGCTTACAGGTAGAATGGCTAAGTGGGTAATGATATTATCTGAACATGATATCGAGTATGTAGAATGAAAAGCCATAAAAGGACAAGTCATTGTGGATCAGCTGGCAGAAGCTCCCCTCTACACAGATAATCCACTCATATAAGAATTCCCAGATGAGTCCCTTTTTAACCTTCGTGCAGCAGACCACTGGAAGCTATACTTTGATGGCTCTCACACACAACATGGGTCAGGAGCTGGTGTGTTTTTCATCACGCCGCAAGGAGACTGCATACCTAGATCATACAAGCTGGCATTCCCTTGTACGAACAATATAGCAGAATATGAGGCTTTGACCATAGGACTCAAGATTGCAGCACAATGGCGAATCATGGCACTAAAAGTCTATGGCGACTCTCAACTTATCATCAACTAAGTCAATGGTGAATACCAAACCAAGGATGATAAGCTCACACCATACAAGAAGGTGGTAGAAAGCCTCAAGGAATCTTTCATCGATATTACCTTTGAGCAGATACCAAGGACAAACAATAGAGCGGTTTATGTAATGGCGACAATTGGATCCTTACTCGACATCCCTCATAACGTCTCGAAACATGAATTCCTCGTAGAGCAGCTTCTCGTACCCACATTCGAGGTACCAGAGTCAGAATACGCATGTGAACTCATTGGTCCCAGTGATCTTTGGTATCATGATATATACACCTACTTAAAGTTAGAAATCCTCCCCACTGACATCACCCCGAACCTAAAACGCACTTTCATCAAAAGGACTTCACGATTCGTCATCCTAGGAGAAACCCTCTTCCGTAGGAGTACCGATGGAACCCTGTTACGTTGTTTAAAACCCGAGGAAGTCCTGACTGCTCTAACTGAGGTACACAATGGCACGTGTGGGTCACACTCAAGTGGTATGACCTTGGCTAAAAAGTTGCTAAGAATAGGGTAATACTGGCCGACGATGGAATAAGAGGCACACAATTTTGTCAGAAAATGCTTGCAATGCCAATAGCATGGAGACCTTATTCATGCACCAGCTCAAGAACTGCATCTTATTGTTACACCTTGGCCCTTTTCACAATGGGGGCTTGATCTCATTGGTAAAATATCACCCACCTCATCCAATGGCCATAAATTCATTATCACTGCCACTGAATACTTCACTAAGTGGGTCGAAGCAATTCCCATGACCTACATCACCGGAAAGCAGATATCGAAGTTTATCCTTAAATACCTCATTTGTCGGTACAGTGTCCCCCAATCCATTATCTCTGATAATGGGACGCCCTTCAAGAATCAGGATGTCCGTGACTTGTGTGAAAAATTCAAAATCAAGCATCGCTTTTCCACTCCATATTATCCACAAGGCAATGGCCAAGCAGAAGCTACAAATAAAACCATTTTGAAAATCCTCAAGAAAACAGTCAATGACTCTGGTTGTGACTGGCATCTGCAGTTAAATCCTGGCTTATGGGCCTACCGCACCAGCATCCGCGCGCCAATAGGTGCCACCCCATTCTCTCTGGTCTACGGATCAGAGGCCATACTCCCCATTGAGATCGAGCTCCCATCACTAAGGATATCACTGCAAAACCTTATCACAGATGAGGAATACAGGGTCACAAGACTCAATGAGCTGGAATTACTAGATGAAAGGTGCATGGATGCCCTTAATCATCTACAAGTGTACCAGAATTTCCTAAAAAGGAGCTACAACAAGAAGATCAGACAACGCACTTTCCAAGTTGGTGACCTCGTGCTGAAAGAAAACCAAAAGAACGTGCCAAATCCAGTTACAAAGGGAAAATTTGAGCCCAACTGGCTGGGACCTTTCGTCATCACTGCAAGTTACACATCAGGGGCATATCAACTAGCAACACCAGAAGGTGAGCGTCTGCAGGAGCCTCTGAATAGCTCTCATCTCAAAAAGTTTTATGCCTAAACATTGCAAGGTATAGAACCAGAAAATACAAAAACAATTAGAAAAAGTCCTAAAAAAATGGTTACTTTGATGAAAACCTGGCAAATAGGCATCTTGGTGACAACAAAAAAATCAAAAGATCAAAAACTCCAAAAAAATCAGAAAAGGATTGAAAAATAGTAAACAGAAAAAATCGTCCTCTAGTGAAAACCACTTCGGTGGCGCTTTGGGCAAGTACCTTGGTGAAAACCTGGCAAACAGGCGTCAAGTGTAAATAAAGCACCTTCCCCATCTATCAGGATCTGCACAACTCATCCACTCCATCACATTCCACTTATCCGCTCGCATCCATACCATAGCCTGTGTTGGTATCTGTACTATATTCCACCATTGGAACTACTTGGCATTTCAAAGGTCAGTTTGTCCCACCTTTATCGAAGTAGTCTATCGCACCACACTGGGGGCACGTACTCGCAACATCAGATCGGATTCGTGTATATTCTCGTGATCTTTTTCAAAATTCATCAAAAAACCAAAAACATCCAAATCATCAGAAATCCAAAAACATTCAAAAAT
>CM021100.1:226528076-226712087 GCA_007115665.2 Sequoiadendron giganteum
ATGGGAGATTCATGGGTACTAATGCTTGGATGACCCGAATAAGTGAGTGTCGTGGAGGGGAGCCAGTGTGGTCAAGCATTTAGCCATTCGCACAAGATATGCACAGCTGGATTTATCCAAGTGGGAACCCAAGAAGGTATTGTCTCATCAACCTAGGAGTGTGAAAGTGCTTGGAAAAAACACATTGCTTGATCTTGAAAACATTTGGAAAACAAACATACACAAAAACCTTGAAATTTCAAACACCTTGTGGGGAACAAATACCTATTGATGAACTTTCCCACTCTTGCTTTCCCTAGGAATCACATTTCTAGAGGTTTCTAAGTGTGCAAATTCTATCATCATTTGTTTCCAATAAGGATAAACATAAGGAACTTTTGCCCTATTTTCCTCGATTTCCACACAAAGGACATTGTGGGATGAGAAAGAGAATGGGACACTAGACATATAGTTTGAAAACCTAAGCAAGCAAGTTTCTTGGATAAAAAGAACCTCATTTAACCAAGATAAAGAGACAAATTGGATTACACATGTGTTTTCTAACATGATTTCCCGCAAGATCAAAATCCCAAAGCCAAAGTTCAAGAAGCTTAGTCTAAAAGCTCGTGAGGAGCATCTTGAGAGACTTTTCAAATTTAGGGAAAGATTGGTTTATAACTTTTACAGAAAAGCCTCAAGGAACAATCTAGCATTATATGCATTTTATTGTCAACAAAATCCCGAATTGTTTCAAAGGTTTGCATTTCTCCCATAGGAAGTCAAGCATGTTTTTCAACACCTAGGTTTTGTAAAGAGAGAGTCACATCTAGGTTAAGGTTCAAGATCAAAGTTGTCATTCACATTCATTCATCCATCAAATCAAAGTCTCATTTCATCATCAAACCTTTTTGAGAACTCTAGAATCAAACATCACACTAAACTTAGAGGGCTAAATCAACATCATCATATCTTGGCTTAACACACTTAGCCAACATAGTCTCAAATCATTGAACAAATTTTCTTTGAGATAACACAACTTTTTAAAGTCTATTAGTTCTCCAAAACATTGGCATAACACACTTTGTCAATTCATCCATTTTTGTGCAAATTCCCTTAGGATAACACAACTTCCTAGGGAAAACAACTTCACAACCAATCTTGTTTGACTTAATGCATCTAGTCAAATTATCACATTCAAATCAAATCAAAAGCCCTTTCAAAGTTTAGCACATACATTCAAAAAGTTTTCCAAAGGTTTCATTCACTCATCTCATCCATTTTAACCCATCATCATCATCACCATCTTTGATCTTTTATCTACCCTAGTTCTTCTCTTTTTGGACTTAAAGGATTAGGATCAAACAAATCCCTATTTTTATGGTCCAAACAAGATCTCAACACAAGAAGGACATGGAGAATATCAGAGACATATCAACTTCTATGGACATGAGTCATCTAAATATCGAAGTGAACCTAGCAGGATCAAGCAATCCCCCAAACAACTCTCCCGTATCATCACAAAATCTTCAAGAGGAGAGTCATCAAGAGGAGGACATAAATGAAGACATAGGGATGACACCAGAGGAAATCATGAAATGATTCAAAATCCTAAGAACCATAAAATTGTTAGTGCTATGTTCAAATGCATAAATTCAATAGAAAGAGGAGGGGACATGCCCCCTCCCAACCTTAACACAAGCACTAGTGCGGTTGCATCCCCATTGTCAAACATCAATCAAGAAGTACCTTGCATCACCTCAATCATCACACCAACCTCCCTGATTGTGAACAAGGGGAGTGCCATGTTCCAAGAATTGCAAGAACACCGCCTTGTGGCTAATGAAGAAGCAATCATCACCCCTACATTTATTCCGGAAAACTCATTTCACCCTTACATCCCACTCACATTTCATAATCCCGCTGGTTCATCCTCATTTCATGCCACACCAGCTTATCAATTGAACATACCAACTCCCCCACCACATGAGGAAGTTGGTTTGCTTGGAATGACGGAAGCTATCAATCCTTTCTCTTTCCAAAGTGGTGCATCATCCCTTCCCCCGCTTCCTTTCACATCTGCATCGCCTCCTGGAATAGGTCTTCCACCTTTAACCATCAAAAATTTTGCTAATCCAAGCAATCTGACCACCACTTTGAACCCGCTTCTTTTGCCCATATCCTCACAACAAATCGCAACCATTCCTGTCACCACGGTTAATGCATCTATTGGTCCTCAAGTCTCCCAAAGCATGCCTCATCAAGGACCAATTGTCTCAACCACCCCGCTCACAACCCAAATCACAGTCACAACCACAATCCCTCCACCCGACATGATAGTTGGCATGATTCCTGCTCCACCACCAATCCCACCGCCAAAGCACAACACGACCAATTCATTCTCCATCATGTTGCAAAACGCACAACAAGCTGCCCACCAAAAGGCACTCCAAAAACAACAAGCCGCACAAGCACAAGCCGCACAAGCGCAAGCACAAGCTCAAGCTCAAGCACAAGCCGCACAAGCGCAAGCACAAGCTCAAGCTCAAGCACAAGCCGCACAAGCACGAGCACAAGCACAAGCTCAAGCTCAAGCACAAGCCGCACAAGCACAAGCACAAGCGCAAGTGCAAGCTCAAGCCCAAGCTCAAGCTCAAGCCCAACAAAAGACACAAGCTCAATACCAAGCGCAATTCCAAGCAATCCACCTGCAAGCCTACCACCAAGCCCTGCAAGACTTTCAGGCACAACACCAAGCTAAACAACAAGCTTTATTGGCACAACAGCAGCTCGACCAACAACAAGCATTGTTGGCAAAACAGCAGCTAGACCAACAACAAGCATTACTAGCTCAGCAACAACTTGACCAACAGCAGGCTTCATGGGAACAATAGTAGATGGACCAACAGCAAGATCAACAACAAGCGTTGTTGGCACAAATGCAAGCTTACCAACAAGCCCTAAACGCACAACCAAGCTCACAGCAAACGCAGACCAGTACGCTCCCCACCCATCAAACACCTCCAACACCTCACCACTCATTCATCCCGCCCCCCAACCCAAGCAAGGATGTCGCAACACAGATCAAATTGCTTTCACAACAGGTGTTGGACTTGCAAGCAGGAAAAACCACAAGGACACCAGGAAACTTGTGCCCTTATCCGTTCGATAGAAGTCTCACCATGATACCGTTTCCAAAGGGATTCGAGATCCCCAAATTTGATAAGTACAATGGAACGGGCAACCCTGAAAACCACGTCAGGGAATTTCAGGTGCACTGCATGGAAGTCGCATATGATGACACGTATCTAATGCGGCTCTTCCCCCGAAGCCTGACTGGTCCAGCTATGGAATGGTTTTCTCACCTACCCACGGGCATTAAAACATTCGAGGAAATTGTGGAGGCTTTCCTTAAAAATTACGCTTTTAATATGGGTGCGGATGTCAGTTTAGAAGAACTATCTGCACTCAAACAAAGAAGAGGAGAGTTATTTGCATCCTTCTTGCAAAGATGGCGATCCAAGGCCAATCAGAGCAAGTGGGCCATGCCAGAGGAACAAGAAGTTTGCACCATCATAGCCAACTTAGATGAAAACCTGGCGTTCTACCTAAAAATGCAGTGCATCACATCTTACGATCAACTAATTCCAAAGGCGCTCAACATCGAAAGAGCCCTTACTGCGCGAGGAGGGGCACCTACATTCACTCCACCGCAGGATAACCGCCTATCCAACAACTACAATGATAAACCTCGAACATGGTCGAGGAACAAAAATATCACGAACGACGGCGTGGTTTATGCTAAGGTAGTCATCAGTGCTCCTAAGCAAAATACCCAAAATCATCATCCACAAACTCATAACCACAACAATGTGCAGGCTAATGCGGTAGTAGCACAGTCACAACCACCTTCCACCAGCCAAGTCAACAATGTGGGTAATCAAGGAGGACCACCTCCCCGTAACAAGTTTCCCCCTAGGAGAAAGTTCACAGCTCTTGGCGAATCGATTGAGTCTGTCATGAAGAAATTGGTCAAAGAAAACCTAATCAAAATCTCTAACTCCGAACAATACACAAAGCCCATGACCAAACCACCGTGGTACAACGAAAATCTCCATTCTGACTTTCACAAAGTTAAAGGACACACCACCGCCAACTGCATGAGACTCAAGAATATCATCCAAGACCTCATAGAGGATAAGGTCATCAACATCGAGCAACCGGCCAGAAACCAAGACCTAAAAATCTACACGAATCCGATGCCGAATCATAATCAAGGAAATAACCAAGGGAATAATAAGGGTAAACAAAAGTATGCTAGTGCCAATCTAGTATACGAGGAGATAGTCAGATGTGTCGACGAGTTGGTCACTGTCATAAATATCAAGGGAACCAACAATGACTGTGGAGTCACCACACGAGGTGGAAAAGTTACCATTGCTGGGGCACCTGCTAAGACCCCCATTACCAACAAAAAGGCCATCCCCTATGATTACAATGTAATTGACCAACTGAAGAGAACACCCACACAAATATCCATCATGGAATTACTAAAAATCTCCGCCGCTCATCGATAGATCCTGGATGAAGCACTAGCTGCCTCTACCGTCACTGCTACCCTTGACACAGAGCAATTTCAGGCTATGGTAGGTAACATCGTTACCCCGAATCTCATCACATTTTCAGACCAAGATTTCCCCCCGCAGCCATCTCATAACTGGGCACTTCACCTCCAAATCCTAGTTCATAAAAAGAAAGTCAAGCAAGTCCTGGTAGATGGTGGTGCGGGTCTTAATATTTGTTCTCTGAAACTTATAAAGAAATTGGGATTTGCCGAGGATTCCATCAATAAAAACAAAAGTATCACCATAAGAGCATATGATGACCAAGAAAGAGTGTCTCAGGGCACTATCAAGATCCCCATCCAAGTGGGGCCAGGAACCATGGAAACAACTTGTCAAGTTCTTGACCTTGATTTTCCATACAACATCCTCCTAGGACGCCCATGGATACACGGAATGAAGGCAGTGGCCTCAACCTATCATCAGTGCATTAAGTTCTCATATCAAAATGAGGAGGTTACCATATATGGGGATCCCGAACCCTTTGCCTATTGCAAAAACTTGGAAGCCAAGTTTTACAAGATCCCTCAAGTACCTAAAAATGATGAAGGACCATCCACTTCATACATAGACCCAGCTAATCTCGCCTCCACTTCTGCGACAGAGACACCCGCCATCCCCAACATATCCGAGATCAAGAACATGATACAAGACAATGGATGTGGTGATTATAGAATGAAGAGAAATGCTTTTGTTGTAGGAGAGTTACCACAATCTCCTAGATCACATGGGCAACCACAATTGACTCAAACACCTATCCGCACTAGAATAGAACCCTCTGGATTCCACAGTTGGGGGGATCTCAGTCAGGAAAATGTGGACGAGGAGGACATCACAAACACTCTATACCAAGATGAAAGACCCACTCCCACCCTACCTATGGAGGAAACAAACAGAGGGTTACAAATGATGTTCGGCATGGGCTATAACAGGAATGAAAGCCTAGGAAGAAATAGTGATGGACGGTTGGAGCCCATCATTGTAGAAAGAAGAACGCAGAACCTTGGCCTCAGCTGTACCCCTCCGAGTATAACTGTGCGTGGTAGAAGTGTTCCTAATAGGGCAGTCAGGTCCTCTCCTCGGGTCTCGACAACTAACCTTAGATTACCCGTGTCCACAGGCCTACCTCTCGATAACTTCACATTTGACATAACTGACGTTTGTAGTAGCAGTGACGACGATGACACCATAGGTGGCTTACCTAGGCTCTTTGAAGATTCCACCTTACTAATGATTAGTGTCTCACCCGCTGAGCCAATCCAACAAACCCACTAAATCCACTTGTATACCCCCAACTCATCGATCACGACCAACGAGGACCGTCGATTCTAGACTCGTTCAAAAACGATGAGGCTCTCTCCGAATTTCATGGGACTAAGGGATACTGTTCCATGTGGAGATCACAAGGCAGGATTTGATATCACTCTAGACACACAAGCATACTATGGGGAGACGATTGAGTCCTTCAGTCGCAAAAGAAAAAGATCAAGAGTAAGCTGAGAGTTATTGAGTGAAAACCACACTGTGGCACTCTCTAACCATAAAATAGTAAAAATAAAGAACGCATCCAATGGCGAAAACCTCTCTGAGGCACCAGAGGATGAAGGATTCAATCTTCCCCCTACTGCTCTACACCAGGAGAAGTCAACAGTATTGGCAGAACAGTGTAACCCGGTCAACTTAGGTACAGAATCAGAACCACAAATTACCTTCTATACAGAATCCCTCCTAGAAGAAGACCAAAAACTATTCACAGCTTTCCTAAAGCAAAGAAAGGTAAATTTTGCATGGACCTATACAGAGATGCCAGGCCTGGATCCTGAAGTAGTAGTACATCATTTGGCCGTTCACCCCAGAGCAAAACCAGTTTGATAGAAGCTAAGGAAGATGCACCCACAAATAGCCTTGCTTGTAAAGATTGAGCTACAGAAACTTCTGGATGTTGGCTTCATACGCCCGATCGACTATCCAGAATGGGTATCTAACCTCGTACCAGTCTCAAAACCAAAAGGGGGCATCCACATTTGCACTGATTTCAGAGACCTAAACAAAGCATGTCCTAAGGATGACTTTCCACTACCCAACATTGACATGATAGTGGATATGACAGCCGGACATGAGATGCTTTCCCTAATGGATGGATTCTCGGGGTACAATCAGATATTGATCGCAAAAGAAGACCAACACAAAATAGCATTCACATGTCCTTGGGGCACCTACTGCTAGAATGTAATGCCATTTGGGTTGAAGAATGCAGGAGCTACCTACCAAAGAGCCATGACATTAATCTTCCATGACATGATCCACAAAACAGTCGAAGATTATGTAGATGACATACTTACTAAATCAAAGAAGAGACAAGACCATATAGCAACTCTAAGTGCTATCTTTGACAGGCTCGAACAATATAAGGTTAGACTCAACCCGACGAAGTGTGTCTTTGGGGTGCAATCAGGGAAGCTGCTAGGATACATAGTTTCAATGAGAGGGATAGAGGTAGACCCTGCAAAGGTAAAAGCAATCCTTGAAATGAAAGCACCAAGAACATTGAAACAACTAAGAGGATTGCAAGGAAGACTCTAGTCCATCCGAAGATTCATAGCACAATTGGCAGATAAACAGATTGCCTATTCACACCTACTTCACAAGGGAGTAGCTTTCAGATGGGATGACAAATGCGAGCAAGCATTCAACAAAATAAAAGAATATCTACTTACACCACCTGTATTGATGCCACCAATTATGGGGAAATCACTAATCCTATATATCTCTGCAACAACAGCCGCCCTGGGGGTTCTTTTAGCCCAACATGATGAAAAGGGAACCGAGCGGGCTATCTACTACATCAGCAGAATAATGGTGGGACATGAGCTCAATTATACATCAATAGAGAAAGCTTGCCTAGCATTGGTATTTGCGGCTCAGAAATTCAGACACTACATGCTAGCACACCAAATCAAGTTGATTGCCAAAATAGACCCTCTAAAGTACCTATTGTCAAAAGCAGCGCTTACAGGTAGAATGGCTAAGTGGGTAATGATATTATCTGAACATGATATCGAGTATGTAGAATGAAAAGCCATAAAAGGACAAGTCATTGTGGATCAGCTGGCAGAAGCTCCCCTCTACACAGATAATCCACTCATATAAGAATTCCCAGATGAGTCCCTTTTTAACCTTCGTGCAGCAGACCACTGGAAGCTATACTTTGATGGCTCTCACACACAACATGGGTCAGGAGCTGGTGTGTTTTTCATCACGCCGCAAGGAGACTGCATACCTAGATCATACAAGCTGGCATTCCCTTGTACGAACAATATAGCAGAATATGAGGCTTTGACCATAGGACTCAAGATTGCAGCACAATGGCGAATCATGGCACTAAAAGTCTATGGCGACTCTCAACTTATCATCAACTAAGTCAATGGTGAATACCAAACCAAGGATGATAAGCTCACACCATACAAGAAGGTGGTAGAAAGCCTCAAGGAATCTTTCATCGATATTACCTTTGAGCAGATACCAAGGACAAACAATAGAGCGGTTTATGTAATGGCGACAATTGGATCCTTACTCGACATCCCTCATAACGTCTCGAAACATGAATTCCTCGTAGAGCAGCTTCTCGTACCCACATTCGAGGTACCAGAGTCAGAATACGCATGTGAACTCATTGGTCCCAGTGATCTTTGGTATCATGATATATACACCTACTTAAAGTTAGAAATCCTCCCCACTGACATCACCCCGAACCTAAAACGCACTTTCATCAAAAGGACTTCACGATTCGTCATCCTAGGAGAAACCCTCTTCCGTAGGAGTACCGATGGAACCCTGTTACGTTGTTTAAAACCCGAGGAAGTCCTGACTGCTCTAACTGAGGTACACAATGGCACGTGTGGGTCACACTCAAGTGGTATGACCTTGGCTAAAAAGTTGCTAAGAATAGGGTAATACTGGCCGACGATGGAATAAGAGGCACACAATTTTGTCAGAAAATGCTTGCAATGCCAATAGCATGGAGACCTTATTCATGCACCAGCTCAAGAACTGCATCTTATTGTTACACCTTGGCCCTTTTCACAATGGGGGCTTGATCTCATTGGTAAAATATCACCCACCTCATCCAATGGCCATAAATTCATTATCACTGCCACTGAATACTTCACTAAGTGGGTCGAAGCAATTCCCATGACCTACATCACCGGAAAGCAGATATCGAAGTTTATCCTTAAATACCTCATTTGTCGGTACAGTGTCCCCCAATCCATTATCTCTGATAATGGGACGCCCTTCAAGAATCAGGATGTCCGTGACTTGTGTGAAAAATTCAAAATCAAGCATCGCTTTTCCACTCCATATTATCCACAAGGCAATGGCCAAGCAGAAGCTACAAATAAAACCATTTTGAAAATCCTCAAGAAAACAGTCAATGACTCTGGTTGTGACTGGCATCTGCAGTTAAATCCTGGCTTATGGGCCTACCGCACCAGCATCCGCGCGCCAATAGGTGCCACCCCATTCTCTCTGGTCTACGGATCAGAGGCCATACTCCCCATTGAGATCGAGCTCCCATCACTAAGGATATCACTGCAAAACCTTATCACAGATGAGGAATACAGGGTCACAAGACTCAATGAGCTGGAATTACTAGATGAAAGGTGCATGGATGCCCTTAATCATCTACAAGTGTACCAGAATTTCCTAAAAAGGAGCTACAACAAGAAGATCAGACAACGCACTTTCCAAGTTGGTGACCTCGTGCTGAAAGAAAACCAAAAGAACGTGCCAAATCCAGTTACAAAGGGAAAATTTGAGCCCAACTGGCTGGGACCTTTCGTCATCACTGCAAGTTACACATCAGGGGCATATCAACTAGCAACACCAGAAGGTGAGCGTCTGCAGGAGCCTCTGAATAGCTCTCATCTCAAAAAGTTTTATGCCTAAACATTGCAAGGTATAGAACCAGAAAATACAAAAACAATTAGAAAAAGTCCTAAAAAAATGGTTACTTTGATGAAAACCTGGCAAATAGGCATCTTGGTGACAACAAAAAAATCAAAAGATCAAAAACTCCAAAAAAATCAGAAAAGGATTGAAAAATAGTAAACAGAAAAAATCGTCCTCTAGTGAAAACCACTTCGGTGGCGCTTTGGGCAAGTACCTTGGTGAAAACCTGGCAAACAGGCGTCAAGTGTAAATAAAGCACCTTCCCCATCTATCAGGATCTGCACAACTCATCCACTCCATCACATTCCACTTATCCGCTCGCATCCATACCATAGCCTGTGTTGGTATCTGTACTATATTCCACCATTGGAACTACTTGGCATTTCAAAGGTCAGTCTGTCCCGCATTTATCGAAGTAGTCTATCGCACCACACTGGGGGCACGTTCTCACAACATCGGATCGGATTCGTGTATATTCTCGTGATCTTTTTTCAAAATTCATCAAAAATTCCAAAAACATTCAGAAAACTCATTCAAAAAACCAAAAACATTCAAAAAATCCATCAAAAATTTCAAAAACATCTAGCAAAATTCATCAGAAAATCCAAAAACATGTCAAAAGTCAAAAAAATCAAAAATAGAGTCACCTTGTCGAACTACGTCGTCTCTGAGCTTGAACGTAGGCAAGGTTGATCTTTGATCATCCCCCGAGACGGTTGGGTCAGTCCTTTAGGCGTCCGTCGCATTGGCAATCCGTTTGCCCATCTAGTCTGCATCTTAAGTCAGTCCTTTAGGCAATAAAATGGCAATCCATTTGTCCATATTATCATCAAGTCAGTCCACCACCAGTCAAACTACGTGGTCTCTGCGTATATAACGTAGGCAAGGCTAATCTATAGATCAGCTCCCGAGACCCCTAGGATAGGTCTTTAAGTTAGTTTGTTCATTGTAAAATCTTGAAAATACCAAAAACGTTTGTAAAACATCTCAAAATTCCAAAAAAACAGCCTCAAAACATTTGAAAAAACCAAAATGGTGCATTGATTTCATCTTGCTTTCACCCGTGATTGTCATCACTCATAATAAATCATCGTCGCTTTCACCCTTTGGTGAGTTAGTCAGAAGCAAGTCAGCAGATTCCAAAGTAAACACCTAATTGTCAAAGTCTCGAAGGTCTAAGTCAGTAAGTCAGCAAGTTGGTCAACTCGGAGTATCAATAGCTTATCACCCAATCAGTCTCACCAAAACCCTGATCACTACATGTCCTAGGATGAAGCTTTCCTGTGATAGACATAAGCATCAGGTACCCCACAGTAGTTTATTCTTGGCTAGCGATACGAAGAACATCAGCTTGTTTGTTTACTTTATTTTAGTCTTTTAGACTTATCTTATTTTGCGCTCATTCCAAGGACCTCTCGATGATGCCTAAACAAAACAGGTTTAGAGAGAAAGGAATGGGGCAATGATCATTATCTTTTTATCTGCTGTGCTTGTTGGATATTCTTGTAAAATAACTTCGTCATGCATACTTTGTTTTGTTTGTAGGAAGGAATTTTTAGGTATCTTGTTGACCACATAAGAAGGCTTGCCTTTTTATGTTTTGTCCTGAGATGTCTAGAATATCTGAACTACATTCTGAATAAGGGTATGTTTGTCAAGTGTGAACAAGAGTACTCCTATCTGATTGTCGAGTCAAAGTCCATCACACTAGGCGCAACGCCATCCTGGTTCTTAATACCTTGATGCATCACACCTACATGTGTTATCAAACATAAAGAAAGGTACGCTCTTTTCCCATCCCTGGATAAGCAACACATCATCATCATTCATCGTCATATCCAATAAAGTCTTGATGACTAGGAGACTTGTTGGACTTCTTCATCTTCTTGAAGGTTCATCCCTCTCAGTCTTCTATCTTCTTTCACACTAACAATGCATCCATCCTGCATTTGCACTCTCATCCTGCATAATCATGTCATATCATCATCCATCTCATTCATCTCACATGCATTGCATAATCATTTAAAGTTGTTTACGATAATATAAATTTGTTATCCTAAGCATCTTCCAAATATCTCATTTTCATCATCATTATCATATAGTCTAACCATCCATACATCCATTTTGAACCTCTTTTTCGCGAGATCCACCTCAAATTGTATCTTTTCGCTTGATCTCTCAAGGGGGAAATGTACTAACGTACTTATTTTCCACTGGGGCATCCAAAAAAACCAAAGAATTTTTTAATTTCAATGCCGGAAACATCATTCTTTGAACCAATGCAACAAGTAAATTGCTTCAAAGAGGGGCAAAATGTAGACATCCAAAAATAACATTATGCATTCCATTGTAACTAACATCATGCATTCGTTTCTTCTACTAATCAATTAAAGCAATTTATTGATTTAATCCTAAGGTTCATCAAGCTTAATTAAATAAATCAAATTATTTAATTAAGTTCCTAAGGTTCTTCTTATTTGATTTAATAAATCAAACTGATTTAAAATCAAATATCAAATCCCTAAAATCCCCTAAGTTAATTAATCTAAATTTAATTAACTTTTAATCACAATTACCATTCTCTAGCTTTTGACTCAACTAGAGTCAAACCTAAACTCCTAACTAACCCACCCACTTGCATCAATAAATAAATTTATTGATTTATTAAAAAGAGTTATTTTCCCTCAATAACTCTCATCTTTGACTTTTTTGAACAAAGATTATTCCCCCCAAAACTCTCAACAACATGCATTTATTAACATTTTTTCAAATTTAAATGGGCACATTGGCGAAAACTTGCACAAGCTTTGACCAATCCCATTATGACAAATGTCTCTATCCTATTGGATTGGATTTAGTCCCACATTGCCTAATTTTGGTCTCTCTTCTATCAACTTTTCCTATAAATGTAAGCCATCTTCTCTCATTTCGACAACACAATTTGAAGGCATCTAAACTATAGGCAACTTGACCTCATAGCAACTGATTGTCTATCTCATTTGGCTTAGAAAGGGATTGGGAAAGGTCTCTCTCACATCTTCATGGAGGGCACCAATCCACCATAGAATAGGTTGTATTTCATTTGCTCTATTACATGTTTGGTTTAGCTTTAGCATTTTGTTTGGAGTAAATGAACTATATTATTCTATGAGGATGGCTGAATCTACACAATCAATGTGTAAGATTTCACCATCCTACAGAAAGACTATGAGTTCCCTTGGAATGTAGAACTAGATCTACTACCCTACGTTTGGGACAAAAAGTTTTGGTAGATATAGTGCAAGGATTTTTTCCTTTATTTTGTATCCTATAGGTTAAGGATTGACCTTGTGTGCCAAAATTTTGGTTAAGTTTATACTTGGTTTAAAAAATATATATTTAGAGGTATGATTATTAGATATAGTTTATGGAAATGACATATCATTACAATTATATTCTACATAAGTATAAAATATTCAACATACATGAGACATAATCAATATTAAGAAAAAAGAAAATAAAATAAAAATTTGTAATTTTAAAAAATTTCACCTAGAAATATTATAAAGCAATAAAGGTTAAGGTTCATTATAGTGTAAAATCACAGTGATATTATTTGTAATAATATCTAACTGATAGTCATTGTAGTGATTGTGATAGAGTGGTGTGATGGTGAATAGTGTTCTCATTTAGTGAGATACAATTTATCATTTGTAAACTATAGATAATATCTATGTGATATACTTCATATATATGATTATGGATAACGTATTTGGCATATCTTGAGCTATGTGAGACTATGCTTGGCAACTATGAGGATATTTTGTGGTTTGAGACAAAAATGATATTATTTTTCTAGCAATATATATGTGGCTTGAGACCACCATCTCTTTCACTTCTTGAGTGGCTTGGAGAAGTCACATAGTGGCTGTAATATGCAAAATTTTATGAGAATGTGTATTATTGGTAATTATTATTTGATAAATTTTTTTCTTTCAAAATTTATGCCAATAACTAGTATTATGCTCTTGAGCTATTTATCTTGTGTTAAATTTTGCAATGGTCCTCTTTCCATGGGGACTTAATTTGATTTAAATTATTTCAATTTGAGAAAAGATATTTTCTCATTGTTACATTGATTTTTTTGTTACTTTTATTTTATAATGATATTTTAATTTTAATTTTAGAATATTGTTTTTATTTTCTTACTTTTGAGGCTTTCCTAATGACTTTGTACTATTGGCATATATGGTGTAATGTGAAATTTATAAAATTCCATATCCAAGAAAGATCCCTGGTAGCTTGTGTGTAGGTTTAGATACATTTGGGAATGTATATTGTGAGGATGAGGCTAAAAATGGGATTGGTATGGGATGGTAGTAATCCCTTTGCTCTAATTCTTGTTTGATTCTTGTATACCTTCCTTTGCAGGCTAACCCCTTTATACAATCAAGGGGAAGGTATTGTTAAATGTATGGAGGGGTCCTAAGAAAGGGACCTCAAGACCATCCTTCCTATCTATTATTATGATTTTATGGTTTCAGTGATGTCATTTCAGCTACATGGTATTTCAAATTATAGTACTATGGAGTTTTAGTGGTTTTGACATCGTTTATCCTCATAAATCACATACTCTAAACCTTGTGGTATGTCTATGTTGTGATGATGTCATGTGAGTTGTGAACCAAGTTATGTGATGTAGAATACATATGAATTAATGATATAAACTATTGTAATAAGTATTTTCTTTAGATGTGACTTGATTTGAGAACATGATAATCATATTAATGTAAAATTTTGTTTAGGATTATGTAATTAATGTTGAGTGAAGTGATTCTAGCATATGTATGTATAGTGTAGTCTTTAATAATCAAAAAATTAAAATTCGAAATAATGTGGATCTAATGTCTATATGTGTAACATTATTTTAATTTTATTAATACGAGTATAATGTGGATACATAATCTCTTCGGTTAAGTTGATAATTAATAATAGAGCGAAATTTAATATTTAGGATACTTTATACAATAAAAGAATTTTGTTTGTTAATATACTTGGAAACTTGTCATAAATGAAATAGTGTCTAAAAATATGTATAGTTATGAGTAAAAATTTCCTTAAACCTTAGTGACTTACTAGAGGAATTTTAATCTAAGAGGAGGGGAGTGTAAAGTCTAGGTTTAGTCTGACTTGAATTTTTGTTTCAATGGAGTAGTGGTGTTAAACAATTTGGATAGATTAAATGAAATATTATCAAGTGCTCACACATACCTTTAATTTTAAGGACTTCTAGGAGGAATCTTGATATTAGGGGTAGAGTGTGAGACCTTATATTTTCATGATCCTATTCACTCCACGTTTCTCTTGATTTTATCACAACTTATACTATTTTTTTGTGTGTTACAATAATTTTATGAAGGATAGTTATTTAATATATGTCAATAATGTGCTTATTCTTAGTTGTTATTGGATAGGATTAATTGATTTAGCAAACTAATATTTTATCGATTACTCTATCATTACTAGTAGAGTTTATTACATTGATGATGTAAGTAGGTGTTGATCAAGATGAGATTTAATGAGTGAAATATGTTCGTTGGTGATAGGTTATTGTTTTTAAGATGGATTTCAATTGGTTAGTATTAGTTGTAGTGATATTGTGATGATACGCTATATGATTAATTATTGCAAGTAATTTCATTAGGTGTTAAGTAATTAGATGTTGTAGATATGATAATTATATGTTGTTACTTGTGTAGATTATTGGATTGGATTTCCTACTTCGTTATTATTTTTGAAATGTTACATTACATATGATAGTTGCTTCAACTATTATTGCTCATGTGTTATACTAATAGGTTTTAGTTGAGTATATAGGTGAATTTGGCCAGTGATTTTATGGTTACATAACTACTTATATGTCTTCCTAGTGCAAGAATGAACCTAGAATAGTATGGAGTACTAAGGTCTTCTTGGCCCATGTTGTGAAATATGTCTTGTTGGTGCTATGTAAATTTTGTGCTGATGTGAAAATTTATTTAATTGTCATTTCATTGTTTTCTGGGTGAATTTCAATTATTACAATTGTTTTGCACCTTTATAGGGTTTAAGTTTCATTTTATAGCTTGGAAAGTTGCCCAAGTGTGGGTTCTATAGGTCAAGAGTTCATTTTTGTCATAAAACACTCTAAAATGGGGTTTACAACCCACTTTCATGTCTCACTCTTAAAAGTGGAGAAATTATGGAAGTATTTATTTGGTTGAGTTATTTGGAGAGAGGAAGTTATCTATTCCTCTTCTTTATAACTCTTATCTCATGGTGTGGGAGGATTTGTTCCATTTTTCTTTGGATTTTTTTGTATCTCCTAGAGTCCTTTTGAGAGGAGGAGGAGGATTGTTAAGAAAAAAAAGTGGAAGAGAGGGCTTGGAGAGAGAGTCTTCCAGAATCATATAGAAAAATTCCTTGTAAGGTCTACCCTTTTTTATCCTTGTTTATGTGTAAAGGAATGTTTTAAAATTGATGAAAACTAAATTTGAGTGTTATTTTAATGTGGTTGATGGAAAATTGTTGAGAAGTTTCTAGAAAGAAATAAAAGTAGTATGGAACAACTCAGTTCACAAAATTTAAACTCTTATTAGATTCTCAAATATCAAACCATAAAATCTCGTCTCTTTTGTAAATAGACTTTATTGTGCATGTATTGTTAGCATTATTAGTAATATGGTTATATTACATTGTATGGGCCCTACGGGTGTGCTACGGGTGTTTGAGGTTGTGGGTGTGTGAACAGTTCTGAACAGTTTTGCAACCGCCTCATTCCAACTGTGCAACCGCTCAACTGATTCTCTCTTGTATAAATGTGCTTGCATATTGATGAATAAATTGATCAAATACTTTCGCCTTCATTTGGTATCAGAGTTTGAATAGTCATGCGCAAGTGCAATGTCTTCATAGGATGGTTTTGTTACAAGCGTAGAGAGGATGTTATTGCAAATAGAACATGCAAATGTAGAGCAGATTGATGATGTCTAAAATTTCCCTTGGAGCATGCCAATACAGATCAGTGATATTTGACATTCGAATTCTTTCTGCTCACCTCGATTAAAATATTCATACCCACGGCTTTCTGGATGTGTAAATTGACAAATCAGAGGCATAGTAAGGAGGAAAATCTTGTGAGACAAGTATTAGTTTTTCATAATGCTTTGACTTATTATCCATTGTCCTAAACGATTAGGAGAATTTTTATTTTGGAGTTTAAAGAATGGTTTTGTTTGGAGTTGATGTGTAGTAAAAATTGCATATCATGGATGAGGAATGACCATTTTTTATTGAAAGATTATTGGCATGCGAGTTAAGAAACACTTGGAATTGTGGGTCTACAAATTTAATTTTTAGTGTGATACAAATTGTTTGGAGGGATTGCTGCCAAAGAAGTCAGGGAAAATATGGATGGGATGCGAGCAGTTTTGATATGTTTTGGAGCCATTTTATGCAATTTGTGAGGAGAAATATACTTAACATCTCTACAGAAGATTAGCATTCAATGTGGAAGTACTGGTATGATCGCATTTATTGTTATTATAGGGTTCGAGTGAACACATATACTTTGTTATCTTCGCTGGTATATGGCTCATTTATGGTTATTCATTTTGTTAACTAATGTCTTATTATAGAGACTATGAGTGATTGGTTATTTGTGGTTTAGGGATTCACATTGGTGAGTTAGTTATCAGTCATGGTCACACATATTATTCGTCTTGACAAAGTTTTTGGAAAGTGTTTATTTGTGGTATGTAAGGATATTGATAGAGACAACAATTACATATCTACAGTGGAAGCTATGAAGTACAGCTTTATTTATGGAGAGATTGATCAAGAGTCTACTGTTATTATGAAACATACAATTATGAGGGCCAAAACATGTAAATAAAAGTTAGAAACTAACCCTAATTTTTATAGAAACTACAAGGGGAGTTTTTAGAGCTTAAAATGGTGTGTACCTTGCTACAAGAAGCCAATTTTTAGGGCACAAAGGACTCATTCGCCTTTAGTGGCAATGGGTCCCTATTATATGCACACACTCAAGAGGAGAAAGAGTTGTTGATTATTATTGAATAAGGGTTTGGCTAAGTCAGACCCATTATAGGTAATTAAACCCAATGATGAAATAAAAAAATTGAAGCATGGAACGTGAAAGGATGCAATTCATGATACCTTGGAAGTTGTCTTGGAAGGTAAATATGAAATCTAACATGTAGTGGCCATCAAGAATGTAGATCTTAATCTCAAGTAAGATGTGAAAAATTATTGCAAGTAGATCTTAAATGCTACATTCACTATCTTAGCTCAACAACATGCATGAATTCACTAAACCCTTGTCATGAAGAAATGATCTTGAATTATTGCAATAAAACATTGATAAGCTTACTTGAAATTCCTTTGAAACTGATTTTGAAGTGCTATATAGTGGTCTTGTAAAGTATTAGGATGCTCTCTCAAAGTTGCTAGGATTGCTTAGGATGAAACAATGTGAATTAACCCCATATTTATACTCAATCAAGAGATTAACCTTGAAATTCAAATAATTCAAGCCAACACCAGATTTGGAAATAAACATTATTAAAATCCAAATAAACATTACTAAAATCCTACCAGAATGAAATTCAAAAAGGGGGTCCTCATTAAGGGAGGACCCATTCACTAATAGAAACTTTAAACCTTAGAATGGATTTGCGATGAGAAAAAGCAACGAGTACAAAAGATCATCATTTATCGCTAATAGAAATTGCCAAAACTATGAGCAATCAATGATAATAACAAAATCCATCATGTGTCATAGATTCAACTTTGGGCATTTGAAACAAATCCGCAATGCATGAAATCAAGGAAAATGCAACCCATTTCTCATCACAGATTTCAGCTCACAAGCTTAAAATGGATCAGCGAAGAGCGATACAGGGCATTAGTAAAGATATTATCCATGTGCTCATAAGTTGTTCTTAAAAGGCAGAACCACCTAGGTTGATGAATAAAAGGCCTCAAGGAAATAATACATAACATTTTTGAAGGATGTAAAGGCCAAACAAGGCCAATTGAACAATCTTATAAAAAAATAATTTAGAACTAGGCCTAAGGGGTCAATAATCTTATGGCCTTAGATGATAGGGTTTCCATCTATATTGACCTTAGCATATATATGTTTATTTACTTATCCACTGAGGTGTTTATGGCAGTATGAGGATTTTCTCTTTTGGAGAGTTCGATTTGACTGACTAGATCAGGAGGAGGTCCTTTGGAGACCATACTAGCTGATACCACAGTGGCTAGATGATACCGGTAGCTAAGGAGGATGTAGAGGGATAGGTTTCTTCAGGGGAGACATGATTACATAGTAAGACCATTCTACTATGATCATGTGATACGGTAGTTTGGAAAGATATAGGTTCCACTAGTAGCGCACCCCTTTTATAGGAAATCACTGCAGAGTGCTCAGAGGCCAAGAGATACTAGGTGACTAAGAGTGGATGATGTTAGATCTAGTGATTTAGAGGATATAGATCTCCACATGCCCCTAGTCTTCAATTCTAATGACATATGTGCTACTGATGCATACAAGGAGTGGTTGGCAGTAGAATGATCAACTCCTATATTCCTGATGGATCAACCTATAGGCTTTACAAGATCACTTCCAGAGCAGAGGAATGAGGAGGATGATACAGGGCTCAGGGCGTCATATTTATTTCCAAACGAGATATATGAGGATTAAAATGAGGGAGAAAAACTTGATTATGAGGGAGGGGAGGATGAGGATGAGCAGGATGAAGGTGGGGAGGAGGAGCATTTTATGAGTGAGGAGAGTGATATAGCAGACAAGGGTCTGATTGCCCATGAGTGGGGAGATCCATCTCCTACTCATGTTACCAGCTCATAGTCGACAGCCACGACACGTGTCATAACATACGAGCATTTTGAGGCTAGCACATCCTCCATGCCTCCTACTTAGGATGAGGTTGTCTTTACATAGCCAATTAGGGATCTAGGTGATCATTATATCTTATTTATTGTTATGCTCACGCTTTTTGTAATCACTAGACTCAACTTGGAAATGTAGATTTCATACCATTTTGTAACCTATTCTTGATCCCAAATTGGCTCTCTTTACCTAATGTATAATTTTTAGGCCTTTCTATTGGTTCTAGGTTATCCCTTTTAGGTGTTACCAAGACCCATGTTGCCCATTTTGTAGGCACCAAAAGTCTTTTAAGCTTATTTTTTGGTTGTTCCCCAAAGTCTAAAATATTTGGATTTGAATTCATGATTTTTTAAGCCCTTCAAGCTAAAACCTTTTTCCTAGATAATTATTTTTTATGAGATTTACCTCACATGCTAACCAAATTCAACTATATTTAACATAATTTTAGGGTGAAGATTCTCTTTAGCATATGAAATAGTAAAAATTTAGTTATGTTTGTGAATTGTTTTGTTAATCAAATTTGTTCATATTTTTCTAGGGTTATGATATATTATAATTTTTTATTATAGATTCAAGTGTAAGTAACTATGGGATAGAGGTGTAAATCATTTTTTACAAACAAACATAAAAGAAATCGCTTGATGGCACTAGCAAAGGTGAAAGATCTGAGCAGAAGCAGTGGTTTTATTTCTACCTTAGATGAGGATGGTGACGACGATGATAACCCTAATGGTGCTTGGAAATCGACATATCCTCTGGTTTTGGCTATGTGTATGGTGTCAAGAGCACCTAGTGATGTTTCTGGTGGCAATTTGGTGTAGTTGAGGTTGGGAGGCCCAAATTATTTTTGGTGTTTTCTGGCGGCGATTTGGTGCAATTGAGGTGGGGATGCCCAGATTCTTTCCGGTGCCTCTAAGCTATGTTGTTTCTTTCTTTGGTCTCCTTTTGTGGAGCAAGGATCTCCTTTTGGCTTTGGTTTGGTTGTGTGATCTATGGTTTGGGTTTTGCGGGTAGGCATCCCCTATTTTGCTTGGAGGGATGGAGTTGAAAAGTGTGCACTCATTATTGAGTTATGCTACTATTCTCAATTTTTCTTCTTTACTACTTTTGGTAACTGTGTTGAGGTCATCTTTTATTCATGGCTCTTGCTCTCTATTACTTATCCTCTTTTTGGTTTCTTTTTGTTTGGTTGTGCCTACCTTTGGGAGGTGTCATTTGTTGTCCCCTAGTTCTTTGGGGCTTTCTTTTGCCATGAATTTTGCTATGGTTTTATGGGTGGTTTTCATGGTGTTGGGTTTGGCTTGTGGGTGGACTTTGATGGGGATGTTTGTGGTAGGAGTTTTCATTTTTTTAGACCTTCTTGGATCAAATGGTGTTCTTCATTGTTTTTCTCTCCTACCCCTCTCTCTATTTTCCGGTCTCCCTTGTTTGGCTCTTCTTTTTGGATGCCCTTGTACGTTGCAGTCTTTGCTCGCTTTGGCTTTGGGTTTCTTAGTGGTTTTCTTTATGTTGGGTGTGGTTTGTGGCTGCATTGTTATGGGGTTGTAAGTGGTAGGATTTCACATTCTCTTAGACCTTGTTGGATCGAATGGTGTACTTCATGGTTTTGTACTCATGCCCTTCTCTCTATTTTCTAGTCTCCCTCGCCTAACTCTGCTCTTTGGTTACCCCGATGGCTTCTAGTTTCTCCTGTCCTCTGTTTAAGATGTCTCGGTTGGGCTATTTCCAAAGACCTTTTCCCAGGCCCAGTTATTCATTGTGATGCTATTTTTTTCTAGTGCCTTTGTGCTGAAGCAGAGTGGGTAAAATGAGTTTTTGTTGTTGGAGTTATCCTTGGATGATTTGGGTTCTTCGGCTTCTCATTTTTTACTAGAGGCTGGGTGGTTTTCTAAATTTATCTCTAAGTCCCAATGGGTTGAGCCACTTTAGTCTTAGTGGTTTTCCTTTGAGGCTTGTTGTTCAAGGGTGGTATGGCTAGATATGTTTAGGATCATCATTGAAAAAATAGGCCCTTAAGTGGCAATAAAAAGATAGAAAATCAGAGTTAGACAACTTGACGTAAATATTTGAATAATTTATCTATATTATTTCCAAAAAATGTAAAAATAGAATTTGTTGAAAATTGAATGTAGTTTCTAAACTACTAGACCTTTATTTTTTTTTAAAATTCTATTTGGTGAAAATTTGAAATTTCAAAGCAGTAGTATTTAAATTTCAAGGTAAAAATAAGAAATAGATGTCTGTCTAACCACCCTAACCACAATAAAATGATAATTATTTTTTATAAGCTTTTAGATATAACTAGAGGACTCATGTCCCAATGTGATGCATATTTTTTTATAATTTTTTTCTAAGTAAATAATTAATTATGAATTTCTTATTACAACTTTTAAAAAATATAAAATCTTGTCTATCTAACTACCTTAACTTGGTCAAAAATTCATGAAATTCAAATTATTTTTTAATCCTATAGTATGCAAAGCATAGAATGTGACACATGTTTCAGATTCAAAAAATGTGATACCGTTTGAAAGTTATAGATGTTTTTCAATCAGCCTATCAATCAGGACTTTATTCATAATTCTAATAGAAAATGAATAATAATTATTTATTAAATTCAAAGTAAAACATAATTTAGATTGTTGGAAAGCTGAGAATATCCTCTAAAAACTCTTTTCATTTCATCAATTTTGGGTAAAAAAAAAGTTGTCAGCCACATGGGCCATCATATGGCTTACATATCACCACTTTTTAGCCCATCATGATCTTGCACATACCCAGCTGCTTGTTCTGTTGTTTTGCTGTTCTTCTTCTTGGATCTTATGGAAATGGATTCAACTCCTATGGAGGTGGAGTTGGGAGGTTATTGTCTCTTGTTTCCTCAGTTGTTGATCATATTTAGATGTACGCTTCTCCTATGGAAGTGAAGGTTGAGGGTGTTGGATTTTTCAGGTAGTAGTGGACTTGGTCTTGTCATTCTCTCTAATCAAGGGGAGCCCCTTGTTGTTGAGGTGGATTTGGAGTTAGTTTCCTGGGTTAAATAGTTGCATTGTGTCCAATGGTTCATTGTTCTCTCCAACTCCCCTATTGAGGTGTGGTTGTTGGTTTTGCTCACATTTTTTTTAGAGGTTTGATGGTGTCTTACACCATTAAGCAGGTTATCTTTATTGGCTTAGTGGTGTCATCCATGAGCAACTAGTTTGTTGATGCCTAGAAGATGCAAGTGGGTTCTTTATGTATCTAAGGATTTCTAATACCAATTAAAACTAGGTTGTAAAAGGGATTCAATCCCTTGCTTGTTTGTTTGGTCTAGCCTATGTAATCATGTCTTTCATTTAGTGGCTATTATTGGGCTCCTGATGGTTTGTGTTTTCTCTTATTTTCAACTATGTTTTTTTTTGTTAGGTTGATGGTTCCCTTCAAAAGCATTATGTATTGGGTTATAGGTCCCATCAAAACCTATGTACCCCTAATCAAAAACTATGGGGTAGAGGTCCTATCTTGATTGGCTAAAACATCTTGTTGTAGAAAAGAGGTCATGAGGTTTAGTCTCCCCTTTCTCCTCATGGTATCAAAGGGCATGTTTTGCCAATGCTATGAGTCGCGTGAGTAAAGTGTGCACTGTAGTTTATAGGGGACCTACCAAATTTCTGTAGTCTAAAAAAGAGTGTAAGTAAATAAAATTGCATTTGAGGTGACCAACTTATAGGTTCTCACCAACCATTATGAGAATGGCCCTTGTGTGTTGGCTAGAGTTACTCATTTTCAATATTCCTCTAGGGGCCACCTACCCTTATCATATGCACCAACATGAAAATAATCCTTTTTCTTTAGATACTAGGGAGACTTAGTCCTAGACATCTCCCTCAATCAAAAGAAGGAATTATGGCTAGTGAGTTTGGTCACAGTGTGCTCCTTGTTGATTTGCCGATGGGAAGAACCTCTATGTGACCTACTAATAGCTTTTATTTATATTTTCATTCCAATAAGTTCCCTTCAATAGCTATTTCTTGTTCACCATCTTTTATTACTAAATAAGACAAAGAAAAAGATAAAGATAACAATGATGATCGGTGTTACCTTCCTATTGATTCTACAAACCCTAGTAATGTATTGAGAAATTTGAGTGATCAAGATCCTCCTCCCCTTTTCCTATTACTTTTTCTTCCTACTAGAATTGTATTTATTTCCAAATTTGTATTCTCAAATACTTAGCTCCATGTGAACTGTAGGGGTGTGACTTCTTTTTACCTACATTTTTAATATATGTAATATTAGTTTATAAATGATAATCTGGCCACTTATTCATAAAAAATAATACAAAGTTTCTATTTTGACATGTCTACTTCTACTTATTGTAAAAAGTGCTTACTGGATATGTTAGAGCTAGGTCCACTACTAGCTAATTATTATTTAATGACCATGATATGTAGAGGTAATGCTTCTTCACAAATGTTCTTAGATGGTAAATTTTTATCATCAAATGATATATCATGATTTTCTTGATGACTAATACACTCAATTACAAATTTAGCTAATTATGGTGTAGTATCAATTCCATCTTGTATCTTCTCTAACTTTTTGTATATTATATCTTTGTAATATGGTGATGTAAACACTAGGCATCATAAATATAATTTGGCTTGATTACTTTAAAATTATTGAACTATGTGACAATCCCTTGTTTTAGATGTAGCTTGAGGTGAAATAAGTGAAAAAGGCATCTTAACTAAGTTGTTCCTCTCTTAAATGCCAACGGTACAAAAATAATTCTCTAAGAAAGAGAGTGAAAAATAAGATATATGAAATGAAGGCAATTAAATATCTATAAATATAATGAAATTGTAATAAATCTCTCAAACATGTGTTGAGTAGCCCATAGAAATAAAGGAATAGGTGGGTATAAAAAAGTGAGCCTTTAACAATGAATTTTGTTCCAAAATTATATGAAACATAACAAGGCCGAAATTGAGGTAAACAAGAGATGTGTAGGGATAAGCCTACGGATATGTAAACTTTATGCATGATGTAACCAAATTGGGAGATTAATATGTGGGAATGTTAAATAGATAAGTCAATAACACAAGAGAAACAACCTCCCCTTACATAATATTATAACATATGTCAAACTATAAAAAAATTAAAATATCCTGTGAAAACGAATATCAAATTCAATGCCAATATTGGCATGGTGTGATGGTTTAAAGGTGGCGTTGTTCTTGCCACCAAGGTTCAAACCCTGTTGGGGTGGTATTGTTGACTGCTTGTATTGAACATGAGGTCCCTTGTTTGGACCTCACCTATTCATAGCTTCGAGTCAAAAGTGTTTACCCTTTGATTATATATATATATATATAATTCAATAAAAAAATGAAAAATAATATGAATATGTAAATTTCACCATTAGACATATTAAATTGTTATAACGACTTATTTTAACTTTATATCTTTATAAATAATAAAAACAGTTTAATATATTTTCTCTTCATCTTTTCTTAAAAAATAACAAATAAAAAGAAAAAATAGAATGCACTTAATGATCAACCATTCATAGATCAGTAATTTTTTTATTATAATCAACTATTTAAAATTACTTTTCAAATATTAACTTTTAAAAAACATAATTATATAAATGATTATATAGAAATCTCCTCTTTCAAATAATAATATGATCTTCAATTAAAGAGCTTTCAGCCTAAAGATTCATGCTCTCCTATCAATAATTAAAACTTTTTTAGATGATATGTAATCTTCCATTTAAAAAAAAAAATTAAAATTAAATTATATATTACAACTAAAATAACTGAATAGGGGAGAAGTCCCAGTTACCGCCACCCATTGAATTATTGCCACCTCCATGCTCACTTAACCTCCCAAAAAAAAATTCACTTTGATCCATTAAAAAACTTTATTTGATTGAATAAATAATTACAAAAACAAAATAAATAGTTACGAAAAGACCAATGCCTGTTCATTATGTGCTAAGTGAATGTTTTTGAGTGGATTTAAGGCATAAAACAGTTATATGTGATTGAAATTATAGTGGACGGATATGGGACATTAGATGGCAGTGTCTTTTTGACCTCCGCGGACAAATCCAACGCTCGCAAATACTGGATCTTCTCCCTTACACGCCAACAGATCTACAGATCTAGGCCGTACTTAAGTCTTCCATTGAAAAATGACAGACGCCCGTGTGAATCGATCTGCTCATTTTTTCAAATATGGAGCCGCCTAACTTTTCTCGTGTATCGCATTTTCCGCGCATGTATTCTCTCTCTCGTCGCAAACTGACAAGATGCGCCGCACCCTGAGACCAAGTGTATATATTTCTTTCCACTATCCTCTAAACATCTCATTTAACTTCCGACCACATATATCTGACGTTAATGTAATCGAACGCATATCTGACGACACAGCCTTATACTAAGAACCATTTTGTCAAAAAAATCTCTGGATGCTTCCTCCCTTTTCTCACGCGTTTCCGGAAGAGTTTGAACATTCGGGCGTTTTCTCATGCTTTTCCAAAACACCGCCAACAACAGGCGTACATCATAATCATTCAATGTCGCATTAAATGATGACTGTTCAATCATAAAAAGGACGAGCTATGAAGTTAGTTGGAGCGAAGAATCAGCGGGTGTTGAAAAATAAAAACGTCTACATCCATCAGACTTCTTCGGCTCAAAAGTTTCTAATATAAATAATGGAGCTGTAGGAGTTCTATTACGGCAAGCAATGGCTAAAAGGACATTTGAATCCTGTGCTGCCTGCAGACTGCAACGCAAGAAATGTTCAGAGGAATGCATTTTGGCTCCTCATTTTCCTTTGCATGATGAAGAAAAGTTCAAAATCTTGGAGAGCGTGTATGAAACCAACTATATCATCCAACTGCTTCAAGTAATTTTTAACCATGGCCCAGTTTTTATTTTGTGTTGAATGACTTTTCATTTTGCAAACATCTGTAGCTGGATTTGGATGCCATTATCTTTTGTCTAAATTCTGTTTCTTTGCTGTAATTCTGTATTGAGATCATCAGGACTGCTGGTCGGTTTGAAGAGCTATTTCTAATTCTTATTTGCTTTGTGCCACTCATTGGTTTATTCTGTTTGGTTGTTTAGCTTCCTTCTGACTGGTTTTACTTCACAGCTTTTACTGCAAGAGTAATTTTTTGTTTTTTATATCATCAATGTTTAAAAAATAAAAAATAATTTTTATTTTTTTTGTTTCATACTGATGATTTAAGAGTCACATGATATATTAATGTTATCAGATTTCCACAATTGGTAATGCTTTCAATTTTACTGTTTTTATATTTTGATTGTGTTTGTATAATGGAGACATTTTATCATTTTTATTTAAAAATTATTTAAGAATTATTTTATTTGGGATGTCATTATCATTTGTCTTTTAAAAAAGATATAATTTACTTTATGTATATGATAATCATATTAGACTCTTTGATGTCATTTGTAACTTTTTTTTATCAAAGACATAAATTACCATTCTCACAACATATATTTTGTGAGATGTAATTATAAAATAACTAATAGAAACATGTTAAATTTATCTATGTCAATCTATTTTATTTACTTAATAGTTATTTCATTTTACTCTACAGTTATTTTATTTTATTCACTACATACATGAAAGTATAAATTTTGATCTTTATGTAGATCTTATTATTTTTATCTACAATAATTGTTTGGTAATATACTTGTTTTCCTTTTGTATATAGTTTTTGAAAAAACAATAATTCATTATTTTGATAATTCTTGAGTTTCATATATATCGCATCACACAAATTCACCATTAGCAATTCACTATTGGAAAATTCACCACCATGAAAACTCACCTCAAGGAAAATTCACCACCAACAATTCACGGCCACAAAAAATTTATTGCAAATTTTTAACCGCCATGAATTGTTGGTGGTGAATTTTCATATATATATATTAGAATTTTAATATTTTTTATTGAAAAAATAAATGCATTGCTTTAATTCATCAATATAAAATATATTAATTTCTTTAAAAAATGTTTTAATTTTTATACTAATTGTTGTAGTTGGTATGTGTTTTCCATAGTCTAGAAAGTTTCAATGCTTTGCTTTTGGATTGAACTGTGTGTATTTTTGTGTCAAAGCCAAATATTATAACTATTTTTTTTCCTCAAATTTTTTTATTTAATAAGATCCAAGATTTGTTAATCAAAGAGATATATTATCAATATTTGTAATCTTTTATTTTATCATATGTATTAATGAATGAAAATTCTCATACCAATAACTTGTATTGATGCAATTTATCTTTTATTTTTTTAATATATTATTTTTTTTTCTCACATCATTTTTTTATTTTTAAATAATTGTTTAGTTTCAATTGAAAACACATATCATCAAACACCTAGTTTTCCTTTTAAGTTGAATTTTCAAATTCGTGATAATTGACTTGATCTATGTCTGTATATATTTCACTTGTACTCACTTTACACATAAAAAATGCTTTGTATAATTTAAAAGTATCATATTTTTACATAGCAAATTTATAAAGCTACTAGTCACATATAATCATAAATTTAGTTGTTTTTTTGGGTTAATTCTATGTGATTAAAGATAAAATTACAACCCATCTAATAGTTAATCTCTTCCCATTTATTTGATAATAGAACTCATATATTAATTTGATATTTCTTTAGGGTTTGGAGACTAATCAAAGAGTTGATGCAATAAATAGTTTGGTGTATGAAGCAAGTGCAAGAGTAAAGGATCCCATTCACGGAAGTGTTAGTGTAGTTCAAGAATTGCAAAGTCAAAAACTTGAGCTAGAATCTCAGTTAGCGACCATGAAAGAAGATCTCATGAATATGTATGCTCAATATGATAAGATGGTAATTCTTCTACAAAATAGATCACTTAAAGTTCAAGATGTTATATCATGTGTGATGAGGTAAATAAGTTGCTCCTCTGTGAGCTAATGTAGAATGCATAGATTTATGAGGCTTAGTTGAATAAGGTGCATTTTAAGTGCCACATAAATAACTACAATAATTTTTTTCCTTACTTGACTATTTAAAGAATTTCTTATCATCTTCTAGAAAATTATGTCCACAATATTCAAAATATAACATATGCCCAAGGGGTTGAGCTTAACCATTTAAAGTAGTGAGTTCCATTATGGAGACCCAAGTTCAAATTCTAAAGGGAAATCTAATATAGAATTCTATGTAATGACTCTTGTTTTTCTATATAGTTAGACTCTAGTGTGGAGGTGGATTAGATAAATAAATGGCTTTCTAGTTGGTGAATTTTGATCTTCCACAGGTGGTTTCTAGTGTGCTTTCTTGAAAGAAGCTAGTCATAGTCTCATTGGTGTAATAAAAAAATCCTATATTGCTATAGAATATTTAACAAGAGACGTAAAACTTTCGTTAGAGATGCTTTATTTCCTTCTTCTTGTCCTTGTGGTTATACCTCAACTAAGGTGTATATTATATTGTAAAATCCATAATAATTGCACCACTACAAATCCTCTATAATATATAGTAGAAGAACATACATAAATATTGTATGGTAATTTTTACTTTAATTGAAATAAGTTATCCAATGCTAAATATTTTATGCATAAATAATTATGTGGAGGTGTTTAGTCTATGAAATTGAGGTCATGTGATCAACCCACTACATGCATTTTTGAAATATTTCTAGATGATATGATAGCTTTTACTCAAGGTGATTTTAATTTTAAATTTTTGTGATAGCTAAGATAACACTTTTTGTTTAACAAATATAATTTAAAAAAGGGTCATAAGAATTTGGCTTTGATATCAAAATTTTGAATCTTAAATATAATTTAGCAAAAAAATTATGGAATTACTTGATCGCCTGGAAGAACTTTATCTTAAATCAATTGACACATTATATTCATTCTAATATTTATTGTGCCATTAGTACATAGAAAATTTATCACCATAGACAAAGTATATCAATCATATATATTGAATGATATCTTCACTTTGCATTAGAGAGTACACACATAAGGTAAATCTTATAGATATATTTTCAGGATTTCCAAAGTTATAAAAACTCTACAAATTACTAACACAAGGAATAAAATATTAGGTAAAATTATGGAAGGAAATCAAGATATAATTTTTTTAAATTCATAAACAGAGATAAGTCAAGGTTTTCCTTTCCATTGTCTATGAAATTATTCTATTTTGTATTATAATATTTAAGCACTTTGATGGGTCATTTAGTTGAGCCAAGAGTTATAGTTTGAAATTGGGCACACAAAACACATAAATCAACTTAAAAATTATAATTTTCACCTTTTTGAAACCCTGATCTAGGACCCATTCGCCCTAGGTGGCAAGTGATTCCCTATATAGAAATTTTAGGAAAATTATTTTGTAGTTGTTGGTCTCTGCTTTGCATTTTTGTTACTCTATTTAGATCTAAGAAATAAATTCCTAAAACTATTTGTTTTTGCATTCAATTTATTTCTCATTTAGATAGATTTTGCAACATTGTGGAAAACATTCTCCTGCATATTTCAATTCAGATTAGTGTTAGATTTCTATATTTTTATTTCATTTTCAGCATAATTGTAGAATTAGATAGATTAGTTTATATTTTGCAATCATTAGAAAACAAAAAACATCAAAAGAAACAAATGAAAAAATGATAAGTTTTGGAGAAAGCATATCCTTCAAACCCTTTAGCTGTAATTAATTTGGCATGTTATATGAATCCCTTGAGGACTTCATCTCACTTAGATCATCCACTAAGGCTTTGATGCAAGAGGATGCAAGCATATAAAATCATGACAATCGTAATTTCTCTTCTAATTATGATGAAAGTATTTGGGTTTTTGAAGACAAAATCGTTGATAATAATGAAAGTATTGTTTGTCTCTTTTGGGAAGATAGTATGACCCAAGAAGATGAGATCATTAACACTACTTTAACTAGTCGCCATTCATCTCCCATCACCTCCCCTACTTGTGAGAATTATTTAGTGAAAGAGGATGTAATCATGAACAATCATGGAAATCACATTTGTGAAGATGATATTTTGGTGTCAAGAGATCCAATGGTTGAATGATAGCATTATTCCTCTCCTTCCTAATATCCCTAACATTTGGAAAGATTTATTCAAAAAAAAGGGTCCAAGCATTGGTAAGCATGAAAACCGTAGTTGTTCCATTCTTGATAACTCCCCTTTTTGTGATAAATTTACTTTACAAAATATAACCATGGAATGTGATGAACCTCTTGAAAAATATCCTACTAGGGAAGATATCATGGTGGAAGAAAATGAGAACATTGACACATGCCTTTCAATCAATAGTGATGTGGCTTCCTTAGATGAAGATGATGAAGAAAAATTGGACCCCCCTTCACCAAGAGATCATGAATATAAGGAAAATCCTTTTGAGGTTATGCACATTAAAGATATCCCTTGAAGTGGTCTCCTAAGCCACTTCTTACCATTTTCCACCCACATGACAACCAAAATTTCAAAATAAACTATTGGTTATCTTAGAATCACCTTTAAGGCAATTCATTGATGATAATGTTTTGCAACAATCGAGTTACAATACCATTTATCATATATATATATAACAAAGTGTATACAATCAAGGCTGACCCTAAGCTTGAAAGTTGTTTGCATGTCGAGAAAGTAAATGAAAATCATATTGAAGAAGTCACAGAATTATTGGAAGATACTTCAAATTCCTTTGATTTCATACCTACATACATGGGAGAATACAAGATCATAACAATAGAGTCTAGAAAGGAAAAAAATAAAAATAATGTGAATAGAAAATTCAAATGCATCCACTTCAACCACTTTAGAAGAAAATACAATATACATGACAGAATTTGATGGAGTTGAACAACCACTGAATCTGAAAGAAATGAAAAATATTTATGGAAGAGGTTATGAACTTATGAAAGAACTTGGGTATAGTGGAAAAGGATGTGTGTGCTATAAAAAAATGTATCTATTTCCTTATAGAGCCTAACACACAAGAAATGAGTAATGATTTTGGATATTGTCCCTTGAAAGAAAAAAAAAATCCTTCACTCAATATCAACACTCTTAAAAAAATTATTATAAGCCAAATTTAAAATTAGTGCATCCTAAAATAATAGATACCACATGTGGGAATAGTTCACTAGATATGCATCAATTTGATACTTTGTTTACTCGTTATAATGAATAACATTGATTTTCACTCCTTTCCATGTAATAGTTGTACGACCATATCATACTCAATATTGAATGTTTAACATTCATTATAAATTATCATCTTTTTGCAAGGAGAAACATATCATCATCCATTCTTGGCTCATTCTTATTCTGCACTTAGTGGGGGCAAGGGATTAGGTAGCCTTGTCTTTGTATGACACTTGTTGTTGTCTCTTTTGGCTATTTTACCACCTTCCATGTATATATAAGAGCAAGCTTCGGATTTGGATGACATGCCTTAAGTTGGCTCGCATGTGATGTACTTTTATTTCTATGTTTAGAGTAAATTTTGGGGGCAACCCCTTTTCATGACATAGCTTATTGGAAACATATGAATTGGAATAAGACTTTCCAATTAAGCTCTCTTCTCTTGTTAGCATTTATCATTTTCTCTTTTAAAGTAATTTCTCATAGAATGGTGTTTAGAAATTTATTTAAAGTGGGGGCGTACATCGAAACTCATATTTCACAGTGATGTTTTTTTACTTCTTCTGATGCATCCTTTTCTTGGTGGTGTAATTGGGTTTTATTTCCTTCAATAGCATGATATTTATTTGAATTTTCTTCTCATGGACATGTAAGGCATTATGTTCCCTAAGAAGAAACCTTATATATGAGCTAAGAAAAGTTCCTTTCAGAAAAAACCCTTACTTGTATGATTTTTCATAAGCTCAAAGTATCATGTTGTGGCACCCTATTGAAGTTATCTAAGGGATAGATTTGGTATGGTTAGTATTATGAGAATCGCAAGAAAGGGCATGAATTTCTCATCATTTGGTGAGAAGCCGATACAGAGGCATGACTTTCCTGTTGGAGTTGAGAAGATACAACACCACAGAAATCCAAAAGATCTTTGCAAGCAAATAACCTGTTATAAGGAGAAACAAAGAGAAGCAACAAAAGAAATTTTCAAGAATGTGGAGCAATGTATTCACCTGAAAATGTAAAATGAATTTTTTGATAGAAAAGATAGTTTTCAACTACATATAGATGAAAACCCTAAGAAGGAAAACCCTAGGCTTGCACAATAATAATTAATAAAGTAATTAATTATTATGCACCTAATGTTAGCTTAAGTGAAAAAGAGTTAAAAGGAAACTTTACATAATTAAACAAATATTGTTTAATTAATAAAGTAAATGTCCAATTACTCTAACACCCCCCCTTAACATAGACATAGGGAGAAGCTAAAACCTAGAAGAAGCTACTGAAAGCAAAAGCAATGGGTCCCGGCAACAAAGCCAGATCAGGTACCCAAGTACAAAAACAATGCAAACTAAATGAAATGGGGTAAAGGAGAAAACCCAGTGGGAACAAAACTCCTCCCCAAAATAGAATGCAAGGAAGAAATGCAATGCACTAATGAAAGAAGGATAGGAGGTGGATAACATAATACCCCCCATAGACAACTTCTATCATATAAGTACATGTACAATGATTTCCATAGGAGATATAGAAAGAGAGAAGAAGGCCCCCCCGCAATGAAGAAACTCCTGTCACAATGGTAGATGTCTGATGTAGAATCCAAAAGGAGATCCTAAAGCGGCAAAAGATATTTCTCCCCTTGGGAAAAAATAGATCCATGGACCTATACCGAAGAAACCCTGTGAAAAAGGAAGAACCAATCTGTCTCAAGATGTGTGCCATGATAGAATGCTGAAGAGTCTCACTGTCTGAATGGAAACAAATAATGTCAAATCCAAACTGAAGTGGAGAATACTGAAATGCAACCTCTGAATGCACAGATAATGGTGGGCGAACAGTGATAACCTGACTGTCAAGGTAGAGGAGATGAATGTCCTCAAAATAATCTTCCAAATCTGCAATATAGGACTCCACAAACAAGAAAGATATGTCTGCAACATAAGAGTCCAAAGTAGCTATGTCTGGAAGATGTATGATTCCCTGCTACACTGAATCAAAAACAACAAGAGATGCTGATGAAGTCTCAGTCTGAAGAGTAGGAACAGTGAGACAAACCTCTGATCCATCAGAATATGTAAGGGTGTCTAAACACTCAAGCTCCTCTAAAGTATCATGATCAAATGGTGTATTCTCTCTCCAAGCAATGGGTATGAGACAATCTAAAGCAAGATCCTCTAGGAATGGAGATAGAATAGGGTCTCCATAGATCTCCCAAAAACTTGTCCAAAGTGGGTGAGGACAATCAATGTCCAATATAGCCAACACAGTGTCATGATCAACACTAGACAATATAACTCCTGCAATGTGATTTATAATAATATCCCATGCTAATCTTCCCTCTGAAGTTGCTGGTTCAGATATGAGATCATACAAATAAGGAAAAATATTAAACCACCTACAATGTGTAAGTATACCCTTTGCCCATGACTCATAATTACCCCGTTCCAGAAGAACAACTGAAGGGTGAGTAGAGAAACCCATGATAACTCTTCAAATGAAAAATTTAGAGACTAATGATCTCAGCAATGATAAAGCATATCAACATAACCCAACCAACGCAAACAAACCCCATGTAGGAGCCAAGATGACCAAGTTATTGAACAAAGTGTAAAAACACAGAAAGCTGAATAAAAAATACCTGGTAAATATTCTAATAAAATAGACTATAGATCTAGAAAGAGCACTGTAACACCTTTCCAATGCCTATTCGTTTGCGCAAAACGGACACCGTGGCCAAAAGTTATGAATTTTTCAAAAACTGAATTTAGCTTGCAGGAAACGAATTTTCTAGCAAAAAAACGTTTATTTCTAATTTGATTTCTGGAAAATCTACTCACTGCTTGTAGACAAAAATAAAAACCCAGAAATATTTTGATGCTAGAAACAAAACCCAGAAATCGTTTTTTGATCCAACAAGCAGAATATGAGAAAATGATTTTTTTTACTTTCAGTCAGGAGAAAAATAACGCGCACCGATTTTTCAACAGTGATTTTCTCTAGATCTGTGCATGATATGCAAAATCTAAAAGATACCCAGTTCAAATTTTGACGCTGGCTACAAAACCCAGAAATCGTTTTTCTTGCAAATGAGGGAAAACTGAATTTTTGAAGCAAAAATGATAACGGCTCCAATAAAAAACGGCTTGCAACAAACCCTTGTAGCTCAAAAAATCTTCAAAACAAGAACAAGCAGCTGCAAATCTGAAGCTATGATACCATGTTGGAGTTGAGAAGATACAACACTATAAAAGTCCAAAAGATCCTTGCAAGCAAATACCCTGTTACAAGGAGAAACAAAGAGAAGCAACAAAAGCAATGCTCAAGAATGTGGAGCAATGTATTCACCTGAAAATGTAAAATGAATTTTTTGATACAAAAGATAGTTTTCAACTACATATAGATGAAAACCCTAAAAAGGAAAACCCTAGGCTTGCACAATAATAATTAATAAAGTAATTAATTATTATGCACCTAATGTTAGCTTAAGTGAAAAAGAGTTAAAAGAAAACTTTACATAATTAAACAAATATTGTTTAATTAATAAAGTAAATGTCCAATTACTCTAACATTTTCCACTAAGCCACCCTTTTTGGATACTCACTTAGTAGACAACTTGAAGTTTCGTTTCTTCAGAGTGAGCATGCATTTTCGAAAAAAAACTTAGATCTGATCCACATCATGTTGGACAAATGGTTGTGGCTTGATCCGCCTCTTTTTTTTTTAATTTCTTTTTTCTTTCTTTCTTTTAGTCTTTGATATTTTATGTTTTTGTATCTTGATGTTGCATATCTTACACCTTGTGTGTGTCCCTTTGTGCTTATGTTGGTTTGACATATGATCTTCAATCCGAGGGGTTTGATTACCCTCCTCGAGCCTATTCATCTTATATCAACCATATTGGTACACTTGGACCCCTCTTGAATGTCTACTTTAGTGTGAATTTCAAGTAAGTTCCTCCTCTCACTAAAGTGGGGGCTAAATGTGGTGTAAACAAAGTAACCCTTTTTCATGCTTAGTTTGAGAATGTATGATTAATGATAAAATGGACTTAATTGTGCCTTATTTAGGGTTTTATAAAGTGTTTTATTATACTTTTAAATTAATATAAGGAATTATTGAATAATTGAGGTTAATTAGAGCTTAATTTTCCCCTCTAATTTAGATCCAAGCCTTTTGCAATTTTTGAAGGATAAATCCTAACAATCATTCATAATATTTCACAAAATTGAGTCTTCAAGGATTTTTTCGTAGGTTTGCGACCTAGGACACTTTTTCCACCATGGGAAAATGAGTTTTGCTTAGGTCCCAAGACCCTCTATTGACATGAAAAATCATAATTTTAAAAATTGGTCCTTGTAAGGTTTGCCAGAACCTATTCGCCACTATTGGCAAATGAGTCCTCCTTAATAGGATATATTTTTTTAACATATTAGTGATGGGTTTTTTTAGTGATATTTCACCTCATCAAAGCTTGGTCCTAGAAAATTGTGCTAGGACCCATTAGCCCAAGGTAGCGAATGGGTCCTCCTTATCTAGGACAACCCTTTTTGAACTTATTTGTGGTGAGATTTTAGTGATTTCAAATTCTAGATTTGAGGTTGGTTTATTTTATTTGAATTTTGAGATTAAATCTTACATTTAGTATGAATACAAGGATATTTTTGACTAGTTTCATCCTATATCTTCATGAGAAATCAAGAGTCCATTTGCAAGACAATTATAGAGCGTTTCAAAGGCATTCAAGGGAATATTGTTGAATTTTTATTGCAGCAATTCAAGGGCATATCATCATGTAAGAGGAATAGTGCATCATGCATGTTGGTGAGATAGTAAGTTGATGTAGCATTGCAAAACCTATTCAAGCATTGTTTCATGTCAAAGTCTATGATCAATATCTACATATATTGAGGCCACTTCATGTAGTATTTTTGATTTGTACTCTAAGGTTCAATTAAGGATTCATGAGTTGTGGCATTACATTGTTCATTCATCATTCTTTCATTCATTTCTATTGTTTCATTACAATATTTAAAAATCAAAATAGGGTTTTCCCTAGGAAAACCCCTATCCCCTAACAAACAACATTTTTCTCCTCTTGACTATGTGATTGCAAGTTTTAGGTTGAAGAGCAAGATTTGGAGAAACGTTGTCAAATTTGAAAAGTTGCAAAAGTTGTCTCGACATTGCAAGATCACAAAAGTATTCTATAGGATTTGTTTCAGACTTTTGGGAACTAAAAACCTAGGATATGAGAGTGAAAAATTTAAGAATAGAATAAAGATTTTTTTTTGAAACCCTAACAAGTTGCCATTAACCACTAAAGGAAAATGAGTGCTTTGTGAGACCTGAAGTGGTGAAAATCTTGAATTTGGAGTTATAGATTGAGAGGAACAAAAACTAGAAAGAACTTTCCAGAAACCCTAACAGGGATGCATTTTCCACCTACAATCTTGGATGGGCCTCAAAACAACACTTTCCCAAAAAGGTACACATGATTTGACCCTCTTAAAATCTACCCTTTTTTATTATAATAGTTAGGTTTAATTTATGCACCTTAGTTGCATCATATTGCACACACAATTTAATGAAACCCTCACCTAGTGAAAATTAGTGTTTCAAGTAAAAATAGAGTTCATGAAAATGAGTCAATCAAGATAATGAACCACTAATTTTTAATGCTATGAAACATACAATTATGAGGGCCAAAACATGTAAATAAAAATAAAAAACTAACCCTAATTGTTAGAGCAACTATGAGGGGAGATTTTAGAGCTTAAAATAGTGTGTACCTTGTTGCAAGAAGCCAATTTTTAGGGCACAAAGGACTCATTCGACTTTAGTAGCGAATGGGTCCCTATTAGAGTTTCTATAAATAAGATTTGGGTTATTTTCTTTGATATCTTCTCTCTCAAATACTCATTTCTCAGCTCCCAAAAACTTGTAATCAATTTTGTAGCTTCAATTCTTTGTTCTTCCACTATGAAGGTCAAGTTTGCAACTTAACAACTTTGACAAATTTTCTCCAAACTTCTTCTCCACTTGATATTTTAACCTATAAACCTAAAAACACACACTCAAGAGGAGAAAAAGTTGTTGATTATTATTGAATATGATTTTTCCTATGTTAGACCCATTGTAGGTAATTAAACCCAATGAGGAAATAAAAAAATTGAAGCATGAAACATGAAAGGATGCAATTCATGGTACCTTAGAAGCTGTCTTGGAAGGTAAGTATACAATCTAACATGTAGTGTCCATGAACAATGTAGATCTTAATCTCAAGTAATATGTGAACAATTGTTGCAAGTAGATCTTAAATTCTAAATTCACTATCTTAGCTCAACAACATGAATGAATGCACTAAAAACTTATCATGAACAAGTGATCTTGAATTGATACAATAAAATCTTGATAATTTTCCTTGAAATTCCTTTAAAATTGATTTTGAAGTGCTATATAGGGCTCTTGTAAGGTATTAGGATGCTCTCTCAAAGTTGCTAGGATTTCTTAGGATGAAACAATGTGAATTAACCCCATATTTATACTCAATCAAGAGGTTAACCTTGAAATTCAAAAAATTCAAGCCAACATCGGATTTGGAAACAAACATTATTAAAATCCTACCAAAATGAAATTAAAAAAGGCAGTCCTTATTAAGGGAGGACCCATTCACCATTTACAAAAAAATTCTAGGACAATGCCTTCAAGGAATGAAAGTACATCAAAACCCCATGTAGAATCTGCAAAGGGAGGTGGTCCTATAGAGGGTGGAATTGAACAATAAGGGAAATGGGAAGATAAAAGGGGGTACCTTCTCGTCATATTTTACCTAAATCATTCAAATATGTCCTAAGAACCCTATTAGGATTGATGATCAACCTCTCAAGGTGAATCAATACACAACTAGGAGGACTTAGGAGGGGGTTTTCTTTCAAATTAAGGGGTTCACCACCAAGAAAATGCTTGGAAATGACAATGTTTGAAAGCACATTGTGATATATAAAAAAACTTAAAATCAGCAAAATGAAGCTTAAAAATACTAAAAAGTTGAACAACTCCAAGTTAGCATATGTGTACCTGGGAAACCTGGAGATACTAATAGGATTATGGAAATACAAACAAACTACCAAAATATGCTTGGAGGACTAAGACACCTTTTCTCCTATCTTAGTCCTACTGCTGTTTTTTAGGGAAAACACCAAATATTTAGATAAGAGAACAAAATCTAGAAAAATCTCTAAAATATTCCACTTGGAGGACTAATATGCCTGTGCTCCCATCTTAGTCATGATCTAAATTTTTGAAAAGTGTGAATGTTTTCCTAAGCTCCTAGATCTATAATTGCTTTCTTTGAGATCTCAGGCTCTAAAATAGTTGAATCTAAATTGTAGGTGAGTTTCCATGATGATGACAACTTTGCAATGAAACTTTGAAACTTCAAAAACTTTGCACTCCAAGTGATCTTCAAGTCTTCAACATAGATCTACAAATACAAATGAACAATATGGAAACAATTGTTGATTGTTAGTGAATGGGGGTTTGCCTTGGTCAAACCCCTTGTTGCTAATTAAACCTTGAAATGAAATAGAAAAAAATGAAGGAAATGGTGAATGAGCAGCATGCAATGCTACAACTCACCAATCCCTTGCAAAGGCTACAAAATTATGTGCAATTGCTGCAACGAACATGGATCTTGAAATTCTTGATGTATCTTGAATTACTTGCCTGCTTAGATCAAAACCATACATCACAAACGTTAGCACAAAAGAAAACATGATACAAGAATAATCTTTAACATGATGCTTGAAACTTGATGATGGTTCTAAATGCTTGATGAATTTATTTTGAATTCTCTTGTGAACTCAATTATGCTATGATGAATGCTCTCACAAAAGACTTAGGTTGAAATTAATGAATGAATTTTGTATTTATACGTGTCTATGCTTAATATCCCAAATTTTTATCACACCAAGCTGACATATGAATTCAAAAAATAAAGCAGGTGAAATCCTAACAAAATTTGAAATTAAATATCGAAAACAACTCAAGGAGGACTAAGATTCCATAGGTGGTGTCTTAGTCCCAAGTGATGAAACCTGGGGCACAAACACCAAAAAGGGTCCCAAAAATGATGCCTCAAAATTAGGGTCACAGGAGATCAAGGGGACAAAGATGCCCTTAGTGGCATTTTAGTCATGACCAAAAATTAGGGACATGCCAATCAAAGTCATTAAGAGATCAAATATGCATTGGAGAATGTCAGGATTAACCAAAAAATTATGTCATTCATAGGGCTTGTGGTCGTAAAATATAACCAATTAATCGATAAAGAAGGATAAATAAAGTAAGGTGAGACCAAACAAGTGTGAAAATGCAAGGGTATGCAGTTTACTACACTACATTTAGCCCCCACTTTAGTGAGAGGATGAACTTGCTTCAAACTCACACTAAGGTAGCCAAACACACAATCAAGAGGGTTTCAAATGTACAATTTTTAGTAAATAGGATGGAGGGGGGCCAAACTCGTAGGATTATGATCCTATGGAAAAAAACATAGGCACAAAGGAACACACTTACATATGATATATGAAGCCAAAATCAGATCAAAACCATACACCATCAAAGAAAATAAAAAGGTAAGATAAAAAGGAACTACAATGGATCAAGCTTTGACTAGTTGTCCAATGCGGTGGACCAGGTCTAGGCTTGAAGAGGATTTACAAGTGGAACATGATGTCCACTGTGAAAACAAAACACACATTCATGAGGCCTAGTGGGAACTAGTTGTCCACTACGTGAGCCCCAAGAGGGACCATATCAAAGCGATACCTCTATGGCTTTAATAAGGTACAAAAATACATGGTCAAATGAGCTAGTGAAGCTAGGTGTTCACTAGGTGAGTCCCAGGGGGTCCATATCAAAGCCATACCTCCTTGAATTTAATAAAGACAAAAGGAAAATGCCCGCAACAAGAAAGAGAGAAGATGTTCAAAGGATTTTTTATTAGTTCATATGAGGTCTTACTCTTAGTGGACATCATTCCTAATGTTTCCAATAGAGGACCAATCAAAGGAGAAAAGATTCACCAATTAGGGGGTGTAGTGCATCACACCATCACTAAGGGGAATATAATATGCTGAGATAGGTCACACTTTTGAAGCAAATTACTCCCAATGTAACTAAAATTTTGAAAAACCATCATATGAAGAAATAAAATCACATAAAGGAATATGGAAAAGAAAATAAAATAAAGTTGAAATAATGTGAATGTATGCCCCCACTTTAAATAAATTTCTAACACCATGTTTTGAGAAATTACTTTAAAGTAGAAAAACATGGAAAAGAAAATAAAAAAGAGGGTTGCCCCCTAGAAAAACATAAGGGATGTATGGATTGAGGGTTAGTATCTATATTTACAACAATGATATTAGAGAGCTCAAAAATGTCATCATTCACCAAATACACTAAGAACTAGAAGAATGACACAAAGAGAGCAAAAACAAAAAAAAATCATTTTGGATCAACATGGAAGAGACATAGGGTGTCTCAACACCTTGCGTTATCCCCAAAAGGAAGACACAAAACAAAAGAAAAAAGAAAAGAAAAATCTTTTAGATCAACATGGAAGAGACATATGGTGTCTCAATTCCTTCTGTCATCCTTAAAAGGAAAACACAAGAGAAAAGATAAATAAAAAGCAAAAGGCTTACGAGATAGAGAAGAATGAAGGAAAAAATAGAGGAATGCACAAAGAGAGAGGAAAATCAAACAAGACATCACAATCTGAGCATGAAAAGAGAAATAAAAAGACTAGTAAGGCACATGCAGATCAACCATCCAACAAGTCATTTAAACTCTAGTCTTGTTCAATGTATGTGGAATTCAAATCACTAGCAAGAGAAATAAAATAAAGTGTTTTACTAGGAGAATCACTAGGTTCAACACATGGTGAATCAGTTGGTTTATGAGGATCATCATGGTTGTTATCATTTAAGCACATGGATGAGGAAATTAACAAGTTCAATTGATTATGCACTTCCTCATCAATTTTAACTATTTCCTCATCATCATCCAAGTTAACCACAATAGGAGGATGAATGATAATATCCATGGAAGGTTCTGGTCCTTGTTGTGTTGGAGTTATAGTCTCTAGTAAGAGAGGTGGCCCATTTTTTATTTCTTCTATCAAGATCGGCTTTTGATTTTCAATGTTGTTCTTATTATTAATATTTCGAGCAATAGCACGATGGCTATGCTTACTCTCTCTAGCATTGTGATTTATTTTATTATAATTTTCATTATGTGTAGGAGTGGGTGAATCAACCATAGGTCCCCTTTCTTCTTGTGAAGGAATAACAAAAGAAACCATGGAAGGTTTTTCAACCACTTTCTTTTTGGCTTTATAAATTTTCTTAGGAAGAAAATTAAGACTTGTTTGGTTTTCTCTAGGTGTGTTGTAGGAAATAGGTAAGTGTGTGTTTATGGATGGGTCTTGGTTTATTTGAAGAGCTTTAGGTGTATCATTATCTTGTTTAGGTGGTGGAAGTTCAAGCATTGTTGGAGGAAAGTTTTCAAGGGATAGTTTGGTTATGCATTTTGTATTGAAATTTTGGTAGGATAGGAAAAGGAAGTCTTCATGATGTCTCATAGGTTCCATGGGCTGAGGCAAAAAATAATCTAAGGAGAAATTTCCATGGGGAGATGGAGGTATAAGCACACTATGGTTCACAATGAATATTTCATTCCCAACTAGAAAATTTAAGCACTTTTGGACAACGGATGGGATCAAATTCATGGAGTGAAGCCATTTCTAACCTAACTTCACATGAAATTGGTCTGAATTAGAGATGATAGCGAATGATACATTTGATTTCTTCCATCATACTTGTAAAGGGAGTGTGATCGAGCCCATCGTAGCAAGAGAAAAACCATCATGCATTTTGATCCATGATTTTGCATTATCATATCTATCTTGAGTGAGTTCATGCAAACATAAGATTTCTTCTATGATGACATTCTCTCCATAGACAGGATCAATTAAAATCCGAGCTCTGGTCTTATTATTGATTCTATCAGCTGTGTAAATAGGACCATTAGGTGTATGTTTAATTATTTCTTCTGAAGAGAAATTAATGTCAATGGATTATTGTTTATGAGGCTTGATGTAAACCACTCGTATACTAGAACTTTTTTAATCAATTTCCATAGGATTTTGTTCATCCATAGGATTTTGTTCATGATTGCTCATATGTTCATCATTTGTTTCAAGATTCATCACATCGAGCTTAATTTCACTAGCCTTAACAAATGAAATATCATAGTTGGGCACGAGATTGGTAAATATTTGCAATTTTTGGTTGGGATGAGCTACATACTTATTACCTTTTTCATTCACACCTCCAATTAGGATATGATTGGAATCAATGAGGTCTTGCACAAGATATTTAAGATGCTTGCAATGTTTTGTGTCATGTCCTTTTTCTTGGTGAAAATCACAATAGGAATTGTGTCTAAAACTCGAAGGTAATGGTTTGGTAGGGTCAAGGGATTTGACATGAGGTAAGGTAATCATTTTTTTGGCTAAGAGTTGGGTCATGATATTGTGAAGGGTGTCGGGTAGGGGTGTAAATTGTCTTTGTGGATCCCAAAATATAAAAGGATTACTCTTCTTTATAGTGGATATTTGGGTATCAATAGGTTGGGTAGGTTGAGAGGTGGAATTTAGTTGAAGGAAAATCTTATGTTTTCTTTTGAAATGTTGATAGGTGTTTTGATTTGAAGTTTTGGTCTTTTTACGACAAGTACAGGTAGTTTTTGGTTCACTAGCACTTATAGCATTTTGGTAGTCTCTAAGGGTAGTGCATAGGTGCCTGAAGGAAGGAAATTTCATTAAGATGAGATTTTCCCTCATCTTGCTGTGTAATTTTTTTATAAACATCTTTTGGGGATGAGAATCACGAACCTTCACATTGATTTGGGAATAAAGCAACTGATAGCATGAAATAAATTCAGTGAATTTTTCACCTTCATTTTTCTTGTATCTCATCAAATTAGCTAATGTCATCTTGGCACCCATGTGCACTTGGAAATGGTTAATAAAGGCCTCAAGTCAAGTTCATTGAATAAACAAATTAAGTTATTCAGTAATGGAAAAAAGTAATCTATGGTCATGCCTTCCAAGGATTGAGGAAAACGTTTAGCGAAACATTTGTCCTCAAGGGTAAAGTCACTACACAAAGTAGTTAAGGAACTAACAGGATTAGTAGGATCTCCCTTTCCTTTATATTTCTTAAATCTAGGGATCTCTATACCTTGTGGCACCAGGGTTCTCAATATCTCCAAGGATAATGGAATACTCATGACATAGTATGAAGGTGGACTATTTTGATTTTAATTTATGGTGGAAACTTAGTGGTGAAGGGATGAAACACTTTGTAAAAGGTGGTTAATAATAGGATCATTTCTTGTTAAGTGAGGTGTAGGTGAATATGGTGATGGTGTGTATGTATTGGAAAGGAAAATGAATGGATTACTTGTGGGAGGAGGTATGAGATTAGATGCCACATAAGTATAAGGAGAACTCGTGGAAATGTGTGAGGTAGGAGAGATAGTACTAGTTGGTTTCATTGTTATGGTCACTTGAGGAGTTATGTAGGTGGGAATGGATGCTATGGTTGAAGAGGGAGGGGTTTGATTTCCTCCTTGCACATTGTTTGAATTTTGAGCAATAGTAGTGGTGGAAGGAAGATGTTTTCCAAAGATATGGGCTATGTTAGATACAACTTCTAGTCCTTCATCAATTTCCATCATGCGGTGAATACTATCTATGGTAGGTATAACAGTGTTGTAAATGTTTTTAGTACTCACACAATCTTGTAAATGGGCTAGGTCTTCATGCATTTTCATTATATTTTCTTGAGGAATATGATCAACCATTGTTTGAACACTTGGAATAATTCTTGTAGGTAAGGTAGGCATGGCAGAGGAGGTGTTAAAGGTATGGTCCATACCTAGTGAACTAGTGACAATACCAGAAGTAAGAGAGTTTGATAACCCAAGATCTTCAATGAGTGTTTTATTTTGGGATGCCATGAGTCTCGCACTTCGTCTAACTACAGTATTAACATTAGGACACCAAGTACTACAAATCATTCAAGGAATAAACCACAAAAAATTAAATGAACACAATTTCTTATGTTTGCAATTACACTTGAAATGAAATAAATTGGAATAACAACAATTTTGGAAACTGAAACAACAAATTGAAAGTAATCCACAGAAACATAGAAAATAAATTTAAAAACTTGAAAATTGGAGAGTCAAAATCAGCAAGGAGTAAGATGCCAATTAGAGAATTTTGGTCCTCCTGATGAGATCTGGGAGTTCTAGAGGTTGAAATAGGAAGCAAAAATCAGGGAGATGATTCTGAGTAGAAAAATTTGAGAGAGACTAAGATACCAAGAATTGTGTTTTAGTCCCAACAAAGTTTTTTCTAAGAGAAAACCATTTTTTTTCTTGAAAACAACTTTCTTAGGTTGCCTACATAGGGACCCGATGTTTGGAAATATAAAATGATGCAAATAGATGCAAAGAAAAGAAACCAATTGAATGCAAGAACAATGTTTCTAAATACAAAGAGGATGAACGGTGTAATTTTTTTTTTTCAATCAAATATAATGATGCATTTGAGGTGACCAACTTATAGGTTCTCATCAACCATTATGAGAATGGCCCTTGTGTGTTGGCTAGAGTTCCTCATTTTCAATATTCCTCTAGGGGCCACCTACCCTTAACATATGCACCACCATGAAAATAATCCTTTTTTTTTAGATACTAGGGAGACTTAGTCCTAGACATCTCCCTCAATCAAAAGAAGGAATTATGGCTACTAAGTTTGGTCACAGTTTTCTCCTTGTTTCTTTGCCTCCTTTCCACCCATGGAAAGAACCTCTATGTGACCTACTAATAGCTTTTATTTTTATTTTCATTCCAATAAGTTCCCTTCAATAGCTATTTCTTATTCACCATATTTTATTACTAAATAAGACAAAGAAAAAGATAAAGATAACAACGATGATCGGTGTTACCTTCCTATTGATTCTACAAACCCTAGTAGTGTTTGGAGAAATTTGAGTGATCAAGATCCTCCTCCCCTTTTCCTACTACTTTTTCTTCCTACTAGAATTGTATTTATTTCCAAATTTATATTCTCAAATACTTAGCTCCATGTGAACTCTAGGGGTGTGACTTCTTTTTACCTACCTTTTTAAATATATGTAATATTAGTTTAAAAATGATAATCTAGCCACTTATTCATAAAAAATAATACAAAGTTTCTATTTTGACATGTCTACTTCTACTTATTGTAAAAAGTGCTTATTGAATCTGTTAGAGCTAGATCCACTACCAACTAATTATTATTTAATGACCATGATATGTACAGGTAATGCTTCTTTACAAATGTTCTTAGATGGTAAATTTTTATCATAAAATGATATATCATGATTTTCTTGATGACTAATACACTCAATTACAAATTTAGTTAATTATGGTGTAGTATCAATTCCATCTTGTATCTTCTCTAACTTGTTGTATATTATATCTTTGTAATATGGTGATGTAAACACTAGGCATCATAAATATAATTTGGCTTAATTACTTTAAAATTATTGAATTATGTGACAATCCCTTGTTTTAGATGTAGCTTGAGGTGAAATAAGTGAAAAAGGCATCTTAACTAAGTTGTTCCTCCCTTAAATGCCAACGGTACAAAAATAATTCTCTAAGAAAGAGAGTGAAAAATAAGATACATGAAATGAAGGCAATTAAATATCTATAAATATAATAAAATTGTAATCAATCTCTCAAACATGTGTTGAGTAGCCCATAGAAATAAAGGAATAGGTGGGTATAAAAAAGTGAGCCTTTAATAATGAATTTTGTTCCAAAATTATACCAAACATAACAAGGCTGAAATTGAGGTAAACAAGAGATGTGTAGGGATAAGCGTACGGATATGTAAACTTTATGCATGATGTAACCAAATTGGGAGATTAATATGTGGGAATGTTAAATAGATAAGTCAATAACACAAGAGAAATAACCTCCCCTTACATAATATTATAACATATGTCAAATTATAAAAAAATTAAAACATCGTGTGAAAACAAATATCAAATTCAATGCCAATATTGGCATGGTGTGATGGTTTAAAGGTGGTGTTGTCATATCAAATTCAATGGCAATATTGGCATGTTGTGATGGTTTAAAGGTGGTGTTGTCATATCAAATTTAATGCCAATATTGGCATGGTGTGATGGTTTAAAGGTGGCGTTGTTCTTTCCACCAAGGTTCAAACCCTGTTGGGGTGGTATTGTTGATTGCTTGTATTGAGGATGCAGTCCCTTGTTTGTGACCTCACTTATTCATAGGTTTGAGTCAAAAGTTTCACCATTAGACGCATTAAATTATTTTTGATAAAAGGGTAAAACGGGTTTACAGGGACCCAAAACCACAAAGTTTACAAAATAGCGAAGAGAACACCAAAGTTCCACTAAAAAAATAGCTGCCCGAGAAAAAACCAACAGCAATCAAGCAAAAAGGACTAGAAGGGTCAGGAAAGAAGGGACAGTAGAGAAAGAATACAGAAAGCCCCAACCATTACTTTAGAGACCTAAGAACAGTCTCTGTCTCTGCCTCCGCCTCCAAATCCTGCATATCGTTAACCCCCTTTTTAAAGGTTTGAACCATTTTCGGAGTTAGGGGGGCCTTGCGCTCCAAATTGGCACGGGTTCTTCTAGAAATGCCACCATCCGTGTCCTAGCTTTTATCTTTTGTATCTTCCAGGTCAACCACCAGACGCATTAAACTGTTATAACAACTTATTTTAACTTTATATCTTTATAAATAATAAAACCAGTTTAATATAGTTTCTCTTCATCTTTTCTTAAAAAAAAACAAATAAAAAGAAAAAATGTAATGCACTTAATGATCAACCATTCATAGATCAATAATTTTTTTATTATAATCAACTATTTAAAATTACTTTTCAAATATTAACTTTTAAAAAACATAATTATCTAATTGATTATATAGAAATCTCCTCTTTCAAATAATAATATGATCTTCAATTAAAGAGCTTTCAGCCTAAAGATTCATGCTCTCCTATCAATAATTAAAACTCTTTTAGATGATATGTAATCTTCCATTTAAAAAAAAATCAAAATCAAATTATATATTACAACTAAAATAACTGAAAAGGGGAGAAGTCCCATTACCGCCATCCATTGAATTATTGCCACCTCCATGCTCAGTTAACCTCCCAAAAAAAAATTAACTTTGATCTATTAAAAAACTTTATTTGATTGAATAAATAAAATAATTACAAAAACACCAATGCCTGCTCATTAAGTGCTAAAGTGAATGTTTTTGAGTGGATTTAAGGTATAAAATAGTTATATGTGATTGAAATTATAGTGAGCCGATATGAGACATTAGGTGGCGGTTCTAACGCTTCGGCACTCTACCGAATTGTCCAAAGCCAAAACCTTAGTTATAAGCACTTAACTTGTGAGTGAAAAAATCCGTAATTTTTTTTTCCCATTTGAAATAGATTTTAATTAGCCGATAGGCTATTCTGGGTGGGGAAGACCACAGGAATTGTCTATTGTTAGACGCCTAAAACACTGTGAAATGTCGGGAGACAATTCCGTTGTCAAACTCCGTGAAACACTGTGAAATGGCATTATTTTTCACCGGGAGACCCCGTCAGTAGGTATGGGCATTTGAGATGCTCCCGTCAGCAGTATGGCTCGCAGCCGCTCGCGCCGTTCCTCAGCCTTCCTGTCCTCTCCGTGCATAGGCTGGCATTTAACAACCCACCAAATCCTCAGTGAAAGTAGTAAATGTCAAGCAGTTTTTAAATGGCGTCGATTTTTGATGGTTTTGTGCATATAATATTCATGGGAAAGCGCTTTGCTCTGTGGCTCAGCCTCCATATCTGCAAGTAAATCCTCCTCCTTGTAATTTTTCTTTGCGAAATAGGTTTCTGTTGTTTGTTTTGAAGTTATTTGCAACCCACACAGTAGAGTAGTTGCTCCTTGCGCAGGGGTCTCCCTATTGCCTCCTCCTCCTTTCGATAGAGATTAAATTACGACCTGTTCTGCCTTTTTCTTTGTTTTCCTCACGGCCTTGTCTCTACTTTAACTCTTGCGGCCTCTCTTGTCCATCGGCCTCTCACCTTTGGTGTTGCCTGCTTCTTAACAGATTGGGTTATTTTTTCTTGTTTTTTTATCTCTCTGCTTTGTCCTTCCTTCCTACCGTCGGCCTTTACTCCAATGAATCCTTTCATTCTGTTGAGACCTGTACGCTCGCTCTCTCCACTCCTCTTCAATTTTGTATTTTCATTAAAACTTCTTTCTTTTCCTCTGCGCGCCACTATTCCCACGCTGCCTTTTACCATTCTATCTTCCTCGACTTAGCGTGCTTCTTTTCCCCATTTTAGTCTATCCATTCCAAAGTTTCCTAATTTTGTTTTCAAAGACCCTTTGTTGGATCTGAAAAGGCACGTCCAGAAAAAAAACGACTTTAAAGACTGAATTGGAAATCAATGACTCCATTCCCAGTCATATGGTTTATTTCTAAACATCAACCAAGGTAGCAGCAATTAGATCATTCACAATTTTCTTAAGTCCGTGATGTGTTGTAATCCTGCAGGTGTTTGGGTTTCTTTAAGTTATTATCATACAGAAGCTTCCCATCTAATTCGTTTAACTACTAAATTCTTATGATCGATGTTTTGTCTTGGTACACGCTACTGCTTGTTTTACTTGGACATTTTCAACGCAAATGTCGGTAGGTATTGTTTTTATCATACTGCAACTGGGTGGATGCCGTAATGATATTGCAGAGATTCGTTGTAGGGAAGTTCCCTTTGGGAAGGAAGTAGTTGCCTTAACAGACTTCATCCCTCTTATACAAAGACTTCGTACTTACATTGACCTAATTATTTAACTATCGGTTGTAGCAATAGGTTTATTGGGAACATCAAGAAATTGTTAGAGAAGTGTTCTGTTTTTAGTGTTAGAGTATTTCGAAAAAAAGAGATGTAGGATTGATAAGAGTAATGAAATTATTATTAGAAAATAGAGAAATGGTTTCCATATATACCTGATTTGTATTTGAGACGTACACTATTGTTTCTGTAGTTAGTGAACCTATAGACACATAAATGTTGTGGTAGAGGTAGAATGGTTACTTATAATTATTAAATGGAATGTTTTTTCTGGGAGGATAATTGTCAGTGTCTCCTGTGGTTATAAAAATTTCTCCTTTGCTTACTGTTGATAAGAAAATATCCATATTTTATGTAAGTGTGTATATTTTTGGAATGAGTATTCATAGAATATTGATAGATTTGACAATCTTTATTTATTGTAGACATGATTTCCACACTCTTTAATGTTATTGTATATATCTTTTGGATTTGGTTTTGACAATCTTCATTCATTACATTGTTGTCAATGTACAACCATAATGGTTTATGCTTCTAATGTTGATTATTTGACTTTATGCTTTATGGTTTGTCAATATCGATAAGTGTAGAAGAAATTTTAAATTTGTGGCAAACAACAGAAACCACCTTTGATATTTTCCGAATATACAGGAGCGTTAAGCAACGGTAATTTTTATCACTTAATTTTTGTCATAGCTGAGTTATGGTTTTAAGAATTTTATTTGTGAGTTTTTGTTGTTCTTGAAATTTCATGCGAATTAGCAAACAAGTTAATATCATTTCCCCATGATTTCCTAAACTTAAGGCTACTAAAATGCATATTCTTCTTTAAAGCCTAAAATACTTGGGGTAAAGTAACTTCTCACGAATTTTTCCTTAAAGGAAGAAAGAAAGAAAGAAAGAAGAGTGCATGTTAAATGAAAAAAGAAAAAGAAAAAGAAAAGAAGGTTAGTTAATATTTTAACTTTTTAAGATAAACCTCTCAAATTAATAGTTTCTTTAAGTGATTATTTATAAGTTTAAATATTTATGTGAAGACAGTTAGAAAAGAAGATTAGTTAATATTTTAACCTTTTAAAATGAGCTTTTCAAATATTTTTTTTAAATGAATATTTATAAGTTTAATTATTTATGTGGAAATATTTTATTTATTTATATTATTTATAAATATGCAATTGATATTTAGTGTAGTTAGGCTTGAAATTTTTCAATATAATCAATTCAAGGATATTATTAATCCAATGACATAATAAAATTCTCTTGACTTAGTTACCTTGAAAATCAGGAAGATAAAACCAAAACTTCTTGCACTTGACTTAGTTATCTTAATTTCATATGCATCACTCAATATAATTGTACCTTATGTAGTTGTTCTATAGCCTTATGTAGTTGTTCTATATAGGTGGTAGTTAAAGGTGTGATTATCATATAATCAAGTTGTTTAATAGGCCTTTTAAAATAACTAGATGTATAGTGGAAGTTTACATTTATTAATTTAATAATATAAATTAACAAATGTTTATTTCTTTTATTTTATTTACCGTTTACTTGTGATTCTATAATCAAGTTGTTTAAGAGGCCTTTTAAAATAACTAGTTGTATAGTGGAAGTTTATATTTATCAATTTAATAATTTAAATTAACAAATATTTTTTTCTTTTATTTTATTTAGCATTTACTTGTGATTCTATTTCAAATCATTATATTTGATAAAAGTTGATATTATTAACTTGTGACTTACTCATTTTCTTAATAAAGATAATTTAAAATACTTATATAGTAACTCAATATATTGAAAGAGGCCTTGGAATTAAAACAACTACAAGTTATACCAGGAGGAAAATTGTTAGTTATGGTAAAACAATCAAATATTATAATAAAAAAGCACTATATTCTTATACTACAAGTATAACAACTAACTCATATAAAAATAAGTCAACAAGTAATGGCAAACATCCACCCACTCGTAGATATAATCACCATCTCCAACAACTCCTCTGAGGGGGACGTTACAACACCAAAGCCTAGTGCTTTTCCTTTGTCGCCATCAGAGTCAGCTTCGGTTAATTAGGGTGGGATGTACTAGAGCAATATAGCAGTTTTTGCAGAGAACATTGTGTGAGGCTATGAGGATGCTATTGAAGATGCTAAGAAAACATCTGATGATGCATGCCATGCGCAAAACCATGACATCGAAATGGTGCAATAGGTGGTCCAAAAATTCCATACAACATATATTGTTTTGGATGCGTACTATGATTTCCTTCAAGCATTAAAATATGATGCGCTTTACAACATGGAAAATTCAGCTAGGCTTAAGGAAGATTTCCTAAAGCTCCTTTCAAACTTACAGTAGACTACAAATAGCTTCCTCTTAATTGCTACCAGTGTTTTTTGCATTGTTGGGGAAAATGTGTTCCCTCTTAAAATGAATTGAAGTGATCATATAGAACGAAAACTTCTAATTATGATCATCGAATACCTTCTTTTTGGCTTGCTCCCTCGGTTGCGATACCATGTATACTCTACCACTATATGTTATGGTGGAAAGAATGTACATCTCCTTCTCCTTATCTGCTACTTCATCCTACGGTTCGTTCCATTGTAAAGATCCATCCAAAAATATTATACTTTGCTTGATATTTCTAAGTGTGTATTCCTTTGTGTTGAATTTAATGTATCTTTCAACTATTATAATCTCAACTGTATAAATGTACCTTTCAACTTTGGGCCAAAATTAATTACATATAGAAAACGTATTTCCCTTTGTTCGCTCCCCACAATAAGGTGGAGGTTAATACATACCGATCATAATTTAATTGGCCTAATATACTATATCTTGCAACTATTTGGTATATTTTGACAGAAAAGGTTCTTTTACCTGCGAATTTACCCCACAAATCCTTATATCCAATATACTTTTGTAGGGTTTCTCTACTTGCACCGCACCATGGAAAGCTTATTAACTGTGGATGCAATTCGATTAATGCATGAAGTAAATGTGACTTTGGAACCCCATGTCCAAATCATTGCAATCTTGAGCTTTGGATCTGGACATGCGTGTGACAAATGATATAGGCTAGACATCTCTGACGGTGTCCACAAGCACAAGGCGTCATTGCCATCCAGGTACAAGGACATCATAGATTCCAACAAGATCCTGCCTGGCTCCATAGTACACCTAAAATGATACAACTGCCCCCAAACAACTAGCACGCGGTATGATTGTATATTCATTACTCTTTTCCATAAAATAAATTAGCCTTACAATGCACTTACATATTGTTGCTTATACTTTCTCTCATGATAACTATTTAGGTGGATTGCTATTGTCGACCTCGAGATTGTTCTCACAACACACGCTATAGTTGCTGACCCAATCTTCCTATATCCAGAAGTTCCTGAACAAGTTGACCAACCACCAAAAGAATCCTCTGCTTCACCTTCAACTTCAAATAACCCTTGTCTTCCTACAAGGTTACCCCCCAAACGTCTACTATTTGGTATGAATCTGACCAAGGGAAAGCACGCCCCAATAGCAATCACCCCTATCAAGAACTTGAACTCGTTCCAACCAAGGTGGACCATCAAAGCTCATGTAACTATAAAGAACAAAATACACATGTACAACACAAACAGAGGAAGTGGTCACCTCTTTACCTTTGATATTATAGATTGTGAAGGAACTGAGACATGTGTGACATGTTTTAATGAAGCAGCAGACATCCATTACGAAAAAATCGCTACTAGAGCAACATACACATTATCTGGAGGATCAATATGCCCTGCTAATAGGGTCTATAACAAGCTTAATAGTGGGTTGGAAATTTTGCTACAAGCTGATTCAAAGATAACCCTCTGTTCAAATGACCAATCCATCCCAAAAGACCATTACTCATTCACACCACTCAATGAAATTTTAAGGACAACCATTGGCTCGAACATTGATGCCATTGGAGTAGTCATTTGCGTACAACCATGCTCCATAGTCAGAAGAAGAGATGGGACAGAGGTTGCAAGGTGTACTATAACAATAGTGGACATTACCAACACAACTATAGATCTTACTTTATGGGGATCATCAGCTGAAAAAGAGGGTTCACAGCTCCAAGAGAAATACCTCCTACATGAATCAACAACTGTCGCTATTAGAAACGGGTATCTCTCTGAATTCAATGGCAAGGTGATTAACACCTCTTCCAATACACAAATATGGATAGACCTTGAAATAGAGGAGGCAAAGGAGATTAAAAATTGGTTCAAAGAAAATGACATTGGCATCCAGTATTCGTCTACTAACTCCCTGCGGACGTCTCCACTTCCTAGAAGATTGACAATGAGTGACATGCGGCAAGAAGCTCTAAATACAACACAACCTCTACAATGCATGGTATTGGCAACAACCCGCTTCATAAAAATGGACTCATTTTGCTATCCAGCTTGCCCTTCTTGAGCAAACAATAAGCCTTGCAAGAAAAGGCTATCCCAAACAGATGATGGAAAGTGGTTTTGCTCAAAATGTAATGCAATACTTGCCAACTGTGACTATAGGTATATACTCCAAGTCAAGTTGTAGGACCACACATATATGATATGGGCAGTCGCATTTGATGAAGGAGCAACAAACCTACTGGGCATGCCTACAGATAAACTATACAACCTACAATTTGATCAAACTGCTAACCAAACTATCGAAGCGGTGATTAGAGATATATTGAACAAGAAATACCTTTTCACAGTCCGTTGTAATGTTGACATGTACAATGGTGAACAACATTTGAAAGCAACTATTGGCAAGGTCGAACAACTAGATTACACTGCAGAAAGTACCTTGTTGGTCGAGACTATCCAAAAATTGTGTCACGCAAAGGCTTCTCCCCCTATTGACTTTGTTGACAGAGTAGATATCGAAGTATACTTTCCATGATCTCCTTACACGTGTAGTATGTAAATGTCTTCTACTAGAGAGAAAAATGTAAACCATGACTTGATCTAGAAAATATGTTTGAAAAACAATCATATTCTATATAGCTCTTTTATATATCTTTTAATGTAAAAAATATGATGCTCACAACGTCCCATGGATTGTCATATGTATACTCTCATGATTCTTCCTTTCCTTACCTAGATCTTCATTCTAAACATTAATTGCACGCTCGTTCACCACACTTACAAATGATTGTTGTAACAATAAATATATATATGTATTTTTTGCATTTACTTATCCACATTTGACAAATGGTGCTTGTGACCCAATAAGCAATACCTTTATATTTACAATTACAATGCATCTTTTCATCTCTTTGGTTACATTAGTTTTCCTTTATTCCTTGTATTCAATACCAGTACCAGTACATAATGTGTCTTTGCATTTATAGCTATATAGATTGCACTTCGTTAAACATTGCTAGCTTCGTTGGTGTCACATTTATGTAATACCTACTTGTTTAGTGCCTTTACAATGCATTGTGTTATTAATTTTCCTTATCATTTCCATACCCACAAATGGCAGGCTTCTCCATACAAAACAGTGGAGTTGGCTCACATCAAATAGAGATCCAAAGACAACTAAGACAAGAAAGAAATCGGGTTTACTATGCTCGCCACAGAGAAGAGATAGCTACTCAAAGGCGCATAAGAAGATTGCAACAAAGTCAAACCAACCCACAAGAAACATAAGCCCACAGGAAACAACATTCTCAGAGAAGTCGAGATTACTATGCTCAACATAAATAGGAAATAAATGCAAAAAAGCACACAAGCTATTTGCAGAAACAAACATCACAATGTCAAAATATGCAAACACAACAATACATGGAACATGGAACACCATTCAACAACAATCCTAACTTCATGGTAGCAATGAAAAGATTCCGACAAAGAATAGATGGCTTTTCCAACCAGAAACCATGCACTGTATGCAAGGAATGTTACCCAAGCATGCTCTTCCATTCATCTGATACTCATGCTACTTGTAAAAGATTCCTTGCCGAGAGAAGCATCCCTTGTTTCTCCGCACTCAACAACATGGACCCAAGAGAACAACATACTATTTTGAAAATACTAACCCAAGTGGAAGAAATGCTCATTGCCAGAGTCAACCCAGTGCTACCAGTAACATGCACTCTTGGAGGCCAATATAAATATAGTAGTCACACCATGTGCTTCCCACAAGATATAGATCACATTGCATAGGTTCTTCCACGAAGAATACAAGACTTGGACGTTCTCATAGTGCGGAGGCTCCATACAGAAGGACACTATTATGATTGTTATGTAAGTAGAAGCCATATCAGAGATGCATTGCAATACAAACTCACATATGACCCATACTACAAAGATGTTGCAATAAATTTTGACTGCTTGGAGAAATTTCCACAAGTAAGAACAAACATATCAAATATGCTCCACACAATTGAAACTAACGAAGCCATAGTACTGCCAGGTAATGAAAGCAACTATGATGGAGATGACATTTCAAGTAGCACAGTAAACACATCATCGTTTATGGCCAAGTTGCCAAACATATGCCCTAAATTAGAAATAATTAAGAAAACACTCGACCTTAAGGACAACACACAAACGATAATCGATTGGCCTGCAATAAACTCATCTCCAATAAATGAATACAATACTGAGGGGTTGCTCGATATGGCATTTCCGACACTCTTTCCAAATGGAAGTGCACTACAAATGCAACCACGACTTAGGGAAGTGCACATGCATGAGTATGCGCTCCACTTGATGAGATTCCATGACCAAAGGTTCGGAAGGCATCCAAGGTTCTAATATTTCATGTTTAACCTTATGATGCAACATCGCAGCTAGGGTATCACAACAATTTTCATCAAACAAAATGCAGAAGAGAACATGCCAACCACTATTGAAAACCTCAGAGCACATCTCAAAAATTTGCCCAACACATAGTTAGCTGAAGAGCTCATGCACTTTGGATCTTCAATGTGGGGCACAAGACCATACTGGAACAAGTGTCATGGTGAACTAACAAATATGATCAACCAAATAGGCTCTCCCACTCTTTTCTTCACATTAAGTGCAGCAGACACAAAGTGGCCACACCTCCAATGTTTGATCTCAGATTACATTGAGCTCAAAGTGCAAACAAATAATCAATGCCTGGATAATGTTATCAATAACCCACACATGACATCACTATACTTGCATCAATGATTCACAGTCTTCTGCGAAGAAGTCATTGAGAAAATCCTTGCAGTAGAAAATTACTGGTATAGATATGAATGGCAGCATTGGGGCACTACACATTTCCATGGATTCCTTTGGCTCCAAAATGCACCAGACATGGATAACTTTGATTGGCAGGACAATACTGAAGTTGAATGGGAAAGAACATACTTTGACAAGTATGTCAGTGCTTGGAATCCTTGCAATGCATCATGCAGAAACAACACCATCTACTAATCTCCATTGGATGATCCTTGCTTGCTAGACACGACCAAGATATTTGTTACAAACCCCTCTCATGACTACACAGAGATAATCAATCAAGTCCAAAGGCACACAAAATTTAGAGAGGGAACATGCTTACGTAAGAAGGGAAAAAAGTTGGAGTGTCTATACAAAGCTCCATGGAAAGAACAGATAATGTCTACCTTATCATGTGACAACACTGGGAAAAAACAATATGAACCTGCAAGGAATGATGATGGTCTAAACATACACAATCCAGAAATGATGTCAATATGGAGGGCCAACATAGATTGCTAACCTGTCATCTTACGATTGCTTGTACTTAAATACATTGCCAAATATGCATCAAAAGCAGAGAGAACATCTGAGACTTGTACTGATATGTTAGCAAGAATTTTTGAATCCCAAAAAGTAGACGACCCATCCCTCACAACGTACCAAAAATTCATGGCAGAGATTGTCATGGAGCGTGATATTGGAGCACAAGAAACATGCCATATGTTGCAAAAATTACCGCTTGTTGTTTGTAATCGATCTTTTGCATCATTAAATGTTGGTCAAAAGATGTTCCATAAAATAACAAGAAGACCAGATGAAAAAAATCTCCAACCTAGCTACCTTCATTCCTACATCAGCCGCCCTCCATAATTGGAGACAATAACCCTACTCGAGTCAGCCCGCTCTTTCACCTATTCTGCAAGTCACAAGGGATGCAAGTGGAAAGAAAGAAAGGTGAATGCGATTGTCAATGTTTTCCCAAAGTTCTATACCACCCCAGAAGAGGACTCTGACCATTTTGAAACATTCTGCTGGAGCGAATTACTATTGTAGAAACATTTTCAAAGCTTCGAAAGCGACATAGGAATTACTAAGGCTACAATAGTAGCAAATTGGAACCGACTAAGTGCATCCAAATATGATGTATGGCATTTCATTCGCACCCCCAAATTGGAGCAGACCATTGATTGCGAAGAATCAGACAACGAAATAGAGATGGACACAAGGGACATAATAGAAATGAATGAATGGGAATTATTTTCACAAATCGGCCCCTCAAACAATGTCAACATAAATGAACTTGAGATGCTTGGTAGACATGAGTTTGATAGAAACAACTTATGGGATCAACATATAGTGCCCCACACCCTTCATGGCAATGCTACACAATTCATAGCCATGAAAAAAACATGCACCCAGGAAGAGCACACTCCAAGGCAGATTAATGTACCAGACTATACCCTTTCCGCCAAACAAGAACTAGCACTCACACATATTATTGACCTCAACAACCATCACTCAAATAAACCATTGCACATGATCATACAAGGAACAACAGGTATAGGAAAATCCTACTTGATTGCTCGCATAAGAAAAGCACTCCCCAGAAACCAGCTGCTTGCATTAGCTCCTATAGGGGTTGCTGCATTTAATATACATGCATCAACTATACACTCAACGCTCCGAATTCCTATCAAAGAAATGCACCCATTGCAGGGCCAAGCATTAACAACATTTCAAGAAGAGATGAAAAGCATTAGATATATTTTGATTGATGAGATGAGCTTCATAGGGCCAAAGTTACTATTGAAAATTGATGCCAAGCTACGTGAGGCCTTTCCGCACCAACAACACCTATACTTTGGTGGGGTTTCAGTTATCATGATTGGTGATCTTGCCCAGCTTCCACCCGTGATGGACAAACCTGTTTACACATCATAGTCAACTGCAACAACACTTTGGCACCAGTTCACGACTATAGTTACCTTAGAAACAGTCTTTTGTCAACAAGGTGAGACTCCAACACAAAGACAATTTTGTCAAATGTTGCAAAACATATGAAATGCAAAAGCAACACAAGAGGATTGGCAACTTCTAATGACATGCACAGACAAGAAGCTCACCTCGATTGAAAAAGAACAATTCAACAGTTCAATGCACCTATTCGCTACGAATGATTTGGTTAGAATGCACAATAGAAGAATGTTAAAATTGCTAAACCGTCCAATTGCAATTAGTACTGCAACAAGCACTAGAAACATAGTAGATAATGTAACTACTGATGAACAACTTGAAAAACACATATTGCTTTGTAGAGGACAGCGCATCATGCTCACAACCAACATATGGACACAAGCTGGACTTGTTAATGGAGCACTAGGTGAAGTTATAGAGATCGTTTACAGCCCTGGATCAAAACCGCCAGAAATACCAGTTTATGTTCTAGCAAGCATTGACAATTATAGCGGGCCACCATGGAATGAAACTGACCCCAAATGTGTCCCAATAATACTTGTAGCGTTAGGTAGCCGACGACAGCTCCCGCTTACAATGGCATGGGCTATTACCATACACAAATCTCAAGGCTTGACACTACAGAAAGCAACAATCGACATTGGAAAAATAGAAAGGCAAGGAATAACATTTACAGCTATCTCTAGAGTAAAATCATTGGACAACCTTCGCATCCAGCCAACATTCACTTTTGAAAGATACTCCAAGATGCAGAACAATCCATACACAATTTTGAGGAAAGAAGAGAAGGCTCGATTACAACAAGTGTCTCTAACAAGTGCAGGTACACACCTCTTGTTCGTTTCTCCTTTACATCTCTCCCTACTATTGTCGGATCATCATTTCCACATTTAATACAAATTCCTATTTTGCAGATACTTGCTCCAAAGCATGACAACAATCAACTACAAGCATACGTATCAGCCAAAAGCATCCACGTATTCAATCTCGTATGGTAAATTTGGTTCCTATTAATATTCCATAGCTCCTATTTTACAGGTGTTAAAGGAAAATGGCAAATTCAAAAACTTTACTATAGATAGTAAGTCTTATTTTACACTTTCCTATGATGATATCTTGCTATTGGCGTAACCATTGAACCTCACTTGAGATCCAAGCGCTAATTTTTATGATTGAACGAAATTAGCCCTGACAAATACTGAATCTTCTCCCCTACACGCCAACAAATCTAGGCCATGCTTAAGTCTTCCATTGAAAAATGACAGACGCCCGTGTGAATCGATCTGGTCATTTTTTCAAATATGCAGCCGCCTAACTTTTCTCGTGTATCGCATTTTCCGCGCATGTATTCTCTCTCTCGTCGCAAACTGACAAGATGCGCCGCATCCCGAGACCAAGTGTGTATATTTCTTTCCACTATCCTCTAAACATCTCATTTAACTTCCGACCACATATATCTGACGTTAATGTAATCGAACGCATATCTGACGTCACAGCCTTATACTAAGAACCATTTTGTCAAAAAAATCTCTGTATGCTTCCTCCCTTTTCTCACGCGTTTCCGGAAGAGTTTGAACATTCGGGCGTTTTCTCATGCTTTTCCAAAACACCGCCAACAACAGGCGTACATCATAATCATTCAATGTCGCATTAAATGATGACTATTCAATCATAAAAATGACGACCTACGAAGTTAGTTCGAGCGAAGAATCAGCGGGTGTTGAAAAATAAAAACGTCTACATCCATCAGACTTCTTCGGCTCAAAAGTTTATAATATAAATAATGGAGCTGTAGGAGTTCTATTACGGCAAGCAATGGCTAAAATGACATTTGAATCATGTGCTGCCTGCAGACTGCAACGCAAGAAATGTTCAGAGGAATGCATTTTGGCTCCTCATTTTCCTTCACATGATGAAGAAAAGTTCAAAATCTTGCAGAGCGTGTATGAAACCAACTATATCATCTAACTGCTTCAAGTAATTTTTAACCATGGCCCAGTTTTTATTTTCTGTTGAATGATTTTTCATTTTTCAAACATCTTTAGCTGGTTTTGGATGCCATTATCTTTTGTCTAAATTCTGTATTGAGATCATCAGGACTGCTGATCGGTTTGAAGAGCTATTTCTAATTCTTATTTGCTTTGTGCCACTCATTGGTTTATTCTATTTGGTTGTTTAGCTTCCTTCTGGCTGGTTTTACTTTGCAGCTTTTATTCCAAGAGTTACTTCTTGTTATATCTTCAATGTTCAAAAACGAAAAGTAGGAATTATTTTAATCTGTATTCATGTTTTAAGATTCACATGGTATATTAATGCTATGAGATTTCTACAAGTTTACTGTTTTTTTTATAATTTTGATAGTTTTTTTCTAAATTTGCAACATTTCAGATCACTCTTTATCTATCATGAAGATGATAGAATGCATAAGAAGATAATGGAACATTATTTATCTCTTTATGCATTCTATTATTCTGATGATGGATCACAAAATGTGATTAAAAATGTTCATACTAAAATAAAAACACAATCAAAATACAAAATTAAAATTCATACAAGATTTGCAAGTGTTTAATAACCACTTTATTGATTTCTTAAACAGAGCTGCTCAATTGTTGTAGTGTTTGTATTGATTTGCTGGGTTTCATTACGTTTCATCTGCATTGATTCTTGTTACTAAGATGTATGTTCTAAAGGTTGTGGATAATCAGAGAAGGATTTTTTTCTTTTTTGCAGTACTGGACTTTGAAATCTTCAACTGTCCGTACATTCTGCTTGTTTGATTTTATAAACGCGTGCATTTCACCAAATCAGGCGATATTGAAACAATGGGGACGTTTTATCACTTAAAATTGTTTAAGAATTATTTTATTCTAGTTAATTTTATTTGTGAAGAGTTATTTTATTTTATCATTAAATTATTTGAAAAGTTTTTTAATGTTTAATTTTATAAACGTTTATATTTCAGCAAATCAGGTCATATTTAAACAATAGAGACGTTTTATCACTTTTATTTGAAAATTATTTTATTTTAAAATCCGATGTCATTGTAATTTGTCTTTTAACAAATTTACTACATGTATATGATAATCATATTAGACTCTTTGATGTCATTTGTAACTTTTTTTTTAACAAAGATATACATTACCATTCTCACAACATATATTTTGTGAGATGTAATTATAAGATAACTAATAGAAACATGTTAAATACATTTATGTCAATCTATTTTATCTACCTAATAGTTATTTCATTTTACTCTACAGTTATTTTATTTTATTCATTACATACATGAGAACATAAATTTTGATCTTTATGTAGATATATATATGGCTCGCATCGGACAAATTCACCACAGGAAATTCACCATCATGAAAATTGACCTCAAGGAAAATTCACCACCAACAATTCACCACAACGGAAAATTAATTGCAAATTTTTTGTCGCCATGAATTGTTGGTGGTGAATTTTCCTTTGAGGTGAATTTGTCATGGCCATGAAGTTTTCCATGGTGAATTGTTGGCTGTGAATTACAGACGATGAAGTTATATATATATATATATATATATATATATATATTAGAATTTAATATTTTTATATTGAAAAAGTAAATGTGCTCCTTTAATTCATCAATATAAAATATATTAATTTCTTTAAAACTTTTAAATTTTTTTATACTAATTCTTCTAGTCCGTATGTGTTTTCTAGTCTATAAAATTACAATGCTCTAGTTTTGGATTGAACTATGTGTATTTTTTTTTGTCAAATCCAAACATTATAACTAATTGCTCTCGTAAAAAAATGTTATTTAATAATATCCAAAATTTGTTAACCAAAAAGATATATTATCAATTTTTGTAATCTTTTATTTTACCATGTGTATTAATGAATGGAAATTCTCATACCAATATCTTGTAGTGATGTAATTTATTTTTTATTGTTTTAATATACTATATTGTTTTTCTCACATCATTTTTTTTATTTTTAAATAATTGTTCAAGTTTCAATTGTAATCACATATCATCAAACACCTAGTTATCCTTTTAAGTTGAATTTTCAAAATTCATCATAATTGATTTGATTTGTGTCTCTATATATTTCACTTGTACTCACTTTACACATAAAAAATGCTTTCTATAATTTAAAAGTATCATATATTTACATAGCAGATTTATTAATCTACTACTCACATATGATCATAAATTTAGTTGTTTTCTAGTTAATTATATGTGATTAAAGATAGAATTACAACTCATCTAATAGTTTATCTCTTCCCATTTATTTGATAGTAGAACTCATATATTAATTTGATATTTCTTTAGGGTTTGGAGACTAATCAAAGAGTTGATGCAATAAATAGTTTGGTATATGAAGCAAGTGCAAGAGTGAAGGATCCCATCCATGGAAGTGCTAGTGTAGTTCAGGAATTGCAAAGTCAAATACTTGAGCTAGAATCTCAGTTAGCGACCATGAAAGAAGATCTCATGAATGTGTATGCTCAATATGATAAGATGGTAATCCTTCTACAAAATAGATTAGTTAAAGTTCAAGATGTTATATCATGTGTCATGAAAGAAGATCTCATGAATGTGTATGCTCAATATGATAAGATGGTAATCCTTCTACAAAATAGATTAGTTAAAGTTCAAGATGTTATATCATGTGTCAGGAGGTAAATAAGTAGCTCTTCTATGAGCTAATTTAGAATGTATAGATTTATGAGGCTTAGTTGAATAAGGTGCATTTTAAGTGCCACATAAATAACTACAATAATCTACTTCCTTACTTGAGTATTTTAAGAATTTGTTATCATCTTCTATAAAGCTATGTCCACATTATTAAAATATATAACATATGCCCAAGGGGTTGAGCTTACCTAGTTAAAGTAATTAGTTCCATTATGGAGACCCAAGTTCAAATTGTAAAGGGACATCTAATATAGAATTATATGTAATGACTTATTTATAGTTAGATTCTGGTGTGGAGGTGGATTCTAAATAAATAGTTTTGTAGTTTGTGAATTTTGGTCTTCCACAAGTGGTTTCTAGTGTGGTTTCTTGAAACAAGCTAGTAATAGTCTCATTATTGTGATCAAAAGATCATATATTGCTATAGACTATTTAACAAGAGATGTAAGACATTCATCGAAGATGCTTTATTTCCTTCTTCTTGTCCTTCTGGTTATACGTCAGCTAAGGTGTATATTATATTTCAAAATTTATAATAATTGCATCACAAAGAATCCTCTATAACATATAGTAGCAGAACATAAATAAATATTGTATTCTAATTTTTACTTTAATTGAAATAAGTTAATCCAATGTCAAATATTTTATGCATAAATCATTATGTGGAGGTCTTTAGTTTATGAAATTGAGGTCATGTTATCAACCCACTACATGTTTTTTTGAAATATTTCTAGATGATATGATAGGTTTTACTCAAGGTGATTTACTTTTTAATCTATGTGATAGCTAAGATAACAATTTATATTCAACAAATAAAATTTTATGAAAAAAGGGTCATACGGATTTGGCTTTTGATATCAAAATTTTGAATGTTAAATATAATTTAGCAATTTTTTAATGGAATTACTTGATCCCCTCGAAGAAATATATCTTAAATCAATTGAAACATTATATTCATGATAATATCTATTGTGCCATTAGTATGTAGAAAATTTATCATCGTGGAGAAAGTATATTCATCATATCTATTGAATGATATCTTCACTTTGCATTAGAGAGTACAAAGACATAAGGTAAATCTTATAGATATATTTTTGGCATTTCCAAAGTTATAAAAACTCTACTAATTACTAGCACTAGGAAGAAAATATTAGGTAAAATAATGGAAGGTAATCAAGATATATTTTTGTTAGATTCATAAATAGAGATAAGTCTAGGTTTTCCCTTCCATTTCTATGAAATTATTCTATTTTGTATTAAAATATTTGAGCACTTTAAAGGGTCATTTACTTGCTAAGAAAACTCTCATGATGATTTCTTATAGTCTTTGGGCCTAGTGACTTATATTTCTTTGATCCTAATAATCAAATATGATAATTAATTTAAAAATTATTGGGAAGGGATTACTACCACCTATCTAGGGATAGTAATGATAAAAGTCCTTCATGATTGCCCACAATTGAAATTTACGCATCAGAAGAAATCAGGGAGGATACTATAATTTTTGATGAATCTAATTGCATCTATCGCCTCATCGGAGGAACCCTGAGTCGAGCAAGCATCAAAACATGGATTAGAGAAACTTGGAATATGAAAGTATTGTTAAGGTTTTTACTGAAAGGTTTTTTCTTTGTGGTATTAACAGATCAAGAAACGAAAGCAAGAATAACAGAGGGGGATCTATGGGTTATGAATGGAAAACCCCTATACATGCAACCATGAATTAAAATTTTTGACTCAGTCAAAATGTGATCATATGAAAAACCAATATGGGTCAAAATCTACAATTTTTCCAGTAGAATAGTAGGCGAAAGATAGTTTAGAGAAAATTGGAAGATCCGTCGGAACCATACTGGAGATTAATTCCAACATCATTGATGATGATCTCCACAAATACGCTGGACTTCAAATAGCAGCTATCGACTCCATCCTAAACAAGATATGCCTACTAGTGAATGGAGCCTGATGGGAACAGGATATAGAGATTGAGGAAATAAAACACTGTTTCTCCGACTGTGGCTCGTGAAAACATAACTCAGAGGCCTGCAACATCAAGGAGAAGAATAAAATTGAGGTTACTCCCAATCCAAATCTAGTATCCCTACTAAAAGACAAGGAAGTAGGGATCCCTCGAGAAAGACGAGACAAAAATCAAAACATTATAAAAAAAAAGAGCCACCTACTTCAAAAAAACCTCACCACAATAAACTAGAAGAGGCGCCTTCTCCAAACCATGCTCCTTCGTCGAAAGAATAAAAATATATAGACGAAGAAGAAAATGATTCCAAATCATGGGGCAGTAACGAACCAGACTCAAACACGGAAGCTGAGGATGAATTGGATATAATCAAAGATAGATGTATTTCGCAATCAACTATGAACCACATGGGTTTGGGAAAAATTGGCAATTCAAGAAACCCAAGAGGGAGAAAATCATTCAAACAACTGTGAGAAGAAGAAGAAGCCGCTAAGAGGTACACCAACGCCACCAAATTATTTAGTACCAAGGGAGAAAGTACCTCCCTTGGGAAGAAATGAGGATCACTATTTGGAATTTCAGGGGCCTCAAGGCCCCAACAAGCGACGCCTAGTAAGACATCATCTATAGAAAAGCCACAGTAATATCATTCTTATCCAAGAAGTAAAATTGTCAAGAGAAGATTGCTCAAGGTTTCTTAGATATTTCCAGTATTGGGAAGGTTTCTTCCAGGATTCTATTGGTCTAGCAGGTGGATTAGGAATACTTCGGAAAGGAGCTGAGGTGTCCGTAGAAATACTAGCGTCCTCCCCCAACTGGTTAGCAGCAAAGGTCTCGACCTCAGTTGAAAAAAATGTTTCACAATTTTCAATATCTACGGTCCCATAAAAACCAGTGAAAAACTCCTTCTTTGGAACTCAATATTGGAATTTTGTAGATCCCTTCCTGAGGACAAATTGCTTATGGGAGGGGATTTCAATGCTATGATTGACCTGTTAGAAAAGAATGTGGGACTATACTATATTTCATAGCCAATTTTGGACTTCAAATATTTTGTGTCAGAGAGTGGTGTGTTAGATTTCCCAACGAAAAACATAATTTTTACTTGGAATAACAAATGCAAGGACTTTACCGCCATCTCAAAAAGATTGGATCATTTTCTGATTCCACCCAACTGGACTAAAACAGGGCTGAAAGTAACTGCCACCATTCTCCCAGTGTCAGTCTCAGACCACTTCCTTGTGGAGCTCTCGATAGTTGGGGGTATTATGCCAGAAAAAACAAACTTCAGATTGCAATGTATGTGGTGGAGGGATCCAAATCTTGCCAAGCTCCTGGAACAATGGTGGAAGGAAACAAGATTTGGCGGCTCTATAAGTTTCATAATAGTAAAGAAGCTGAGGGTTATCAAAAAAAAATTTAAAGAATGGAATTGTGGAAGGTAAAAATCTGCAAATGAGACTTAAACAATTTCATGTTGTTAGCACAAAAGTTAGTTTAAATCAGCAAACTTAAACATCCCTATGAAATATTTAACCATGTTAAACAATGAAACTAATGAAACAATGCAAGCTAAACCAAAGAATATGCAAACATGATTAAAAACTATCTCATAGTGGATTGGTGCCACTCTGTCATGTAGGATGTAGCCCTTTCCCAATCCATGATAAGCAAGATTGCCAAGATGATAGTGATGGTGTGATGAAGAGAAAGATTAGTTCTCACATGTAGAGAGTGACATTGAATGAAGTGTGTTGTTGTGTTGTCAAATTGTGTTGTTGTTTGAAGGAGAGAAGCCTTCAACTTATAGTTGAACTTGAAGAGAGGAGAGGCCAAATTGATGAATGTGGGATCATTCATGGGCCAATGAAAAGATGCCACTTGTCAAGGTGTGAGAGGATGAGGAATGTGCAAGTCTTGGCCAATGTGCCAATTTGAAATTTGAATTTTAGATGAAATGACATGTTTAGGGGGGATGAAAGGTGCAATAAATGTTGAGTTGACTTATGCAAGAGACATGTAAGAGCATTTAATGCTTTGTTGGAAGGGACAAGTCATGTGGAGGGAAGATTCAAATTTGTAGAACATCTTGATGCCCTTTTGAAAGTAATTAGAATAATTAATAAATCAAATAAATGATTTATTGGTGCAAGTGGGTGGGTTAGTTGAGAGTTTGGATTTGACTCAAGTTGAGTCAAAAGCTGGAGAATAGGTGATCATGATTAGAAGTTAATTAATCTAGATTATTTAACTTGGATGATATTAGGAGGTGACATTTGATTTAAATCATTTCGATTTATAAAATAGGGACTTAAGAACTTAATGAAATAATTTTATTTATTTAATTAAGTTTGATGAACATTAGGGAATTAATCAATAAATTGTTATAATTGATTAATAATAGAATTGGATGTTAATTAGAGTGGGATGCATGATGTTAGTTTTGAATGTCTACATTTTCCCCCTCTTTGAAGCAATGTACTCATTGCATTGGTTCAAAGAATGATGCTGCTGACATTGAAATTAAAAATCTCTCAATTTTTTTTTGGATGCCCCAGCAGAAATAAGTACATTAGTACATTGCCCGCTTGAGAGATCAAGCGAAAATGAGGTTGATCTCATGACAAAGAGGTTCAAAATGAATGTATGGATGGTTAGACTATATGATCTATATGATAATGATGATGGAAATGAAATGTTTGGAAGATGCTTAAAATAACAAATTTATATTATCCTAAACAAGTTAAATGACTATGAAAATGAGATGACGTGATTATGTATGAGATGGATATGGCATGTTTATGCAAGATAAGAGTGTGGATGCAGGATGGATGCATTGTTAGTGTGAAATAGGATAGAAGAATGAGAGGGATTAACCCTTGAATCCAAGAAAATACAGAAGTTCAACAAGCCAACTTTATTAGAAATGATGGTGAACGATCATGATGTATTGCTTATCCAGGGATGGGAGAGATAAAGAGCGGAACTTTCCTTATGTTTGATAACACACTTAGGTGTGATGCATCAAGGTATTAAGAACTAGGATGGCGTGGTGCCTAGTGTGATGGACTTTGAATCGTCAAATAGATAGGAGTATTCATGTTCACACTTGACATACAGAAACCTTGCTAGGACGGACCTAACAAAGCAAGCATTCACCAAGTTATTTTACAAGAACATCCAACAAGCATAACAGATAAAAAGATAATGATCATTACCCGTTCCTTTCTCTCTATACCTGTTTTGTTTAGGCATCATTGAGAGGTCCTTGGAATGAACGTAAAATAAGTCAAAGAGACCAAGATAAAGTAAACAAATAAGCTAATATTCTTCGTACTGCTAGCCAAGGCTAAACTACTGTGGGGTACCTGATGCTTATGTCCATCGCAGGAAAGATTCATCCTAGGACATATAGTGATCAGGGTTTTGATGGGACTAATTTGGGTGATAAGCTATTGATACTCCGAGTTGACCAACTTGCCTATTACTGATCTAGACTTGAGACTTTGATAATTAAGCGTTCACTTTGGGACCTACTAAACTTGCTTCTAACTGACTCACCAAAGGGTGAAAGTGATGATTGTTTTATTATGAGTGATGACAATCACGGGTGAAAGTGAGATGAAATGGATGCACCATTTTGGTTTTTTCAAATGTTTTGAGTTTGTTTTTGATATTTTCACAAATTTATGAATGTTTTTGAATTTTGTGTCTCAGGGGCCAATCAAGGATGGCCTTGGCTACGTTTGAGCTCAAAGACGGTGTAGTTCGGACTCCAATTGACTTGACTGCTAATGAGAAAGATGGGCAAACAGATCGCCATTGCGACAGACATCTAAAATCCTAAAATGTGAAAAATATGGACAAACGAATGCCCCTCCGACAAATGCCTAACTAGATGGGCAGACAAATGTCATTGTGACGAATGCCTAAAATCCTAAAAAAGATGGACAAACGAATGCCTTCTATGATGGACACCTAACTAGATGGGCAGACAGATGTCATTGTGACGGATGCCTAAAATCCTAAAAAAGATGGAAAAACGAATGCCTCTGCGACGGACGCCTAACTAGATGGGTAGACGGATGTCATTGCGATGAATGCCTAAAATCCTAAAATGTAACCTAGTTGGGCAAACAAATGCCAATGTGACGGATGCCTAAAATCCTAAAATGTAAACTAGATGGAAAAATGAATGCCCCTGCGACAGACGCCTAAATAGATGGGAAAATGGATGTCATTGTGACGGATGCCTAAGGACTGACCCAAACTATAAAATAAATGGGCAAACGAATTTCCAATGCGATGGACGCCTAAGCACTGACCCAATTGTCTCGGGGGATGATCAAAGATCAACCTTGCCTAGGTTCAAGCTCAGAGACAACGTAGTTCGACAAGGTGAAATACTGACAAGACTCAATGATGAATTTTTTGAAGATTTACTGATATTTTGACATGTTTTTAGTTTTTTGAATGATTTGGATGTTTTTGATTTTTGATTTTTTTTATGTTTTTGAGTTTTTTGATGAATTTTTTGAATGTTTTTGGATTTTCGCATGATTTTGACAATTTGGATATGATATGTGATGATATCAGTGCTTTGTTTTGGGATTTTGTTTAAAACCAAGCTTAATGTTGATCAGTCGGATTGATGGATTGATAGTTTGACTAAGTGTGTTAAGTCAAACAAAATTGATAATGCACTTGTAATCTCTAGGAAGTTGTGTTATCCTAGAATAAACTTGTACAAAAAGGATAATTTGGCTCGGTGTGTTAAGCCAAATGAGGTGATTATGGATTTGATAATTTCGCTAAGTGTGTTAAGCCAAACAAGATGATAATGGACTTGTAAACCTAAGGAGGTTGTATTATCCTAGAGTAAACTCATGCACAAGACAATAGTTTGACTAAGTTTGTTATGTCAAACAAGGTGATAATTGATTGGATTCGATTGATCAAGATTGATGAAGCTTGTTTTGGAACAAAATTAGCTTTGATGATTTTGATGTGACGCTAAATTACACATTAGATGCAACTGATATGGATTGCTTGGATTGATGTTCGATGAAAGATAAAACTTGGTAAGGAACATCTTCCTATCAAAATATGCCATGGGCTAGTGATTTAGATTTTTGGCTCACAAATGCTTTGGCCAATTTGATTTCATGTTTTTCAATGTGTGGATGAATTCATAAGTTGGATGATATATATCAAGATTTATTCTCGAAGCGAGATGCAAATATCTGCCCCAAGTGTCTAGCAATGTTTGAATGGCCATGGATAGATTCTTGGATGAATGGATATGGATTATCTTGCGATAAGATAAGGGTGTTCAAATAGAGGAGCGCTCATTTGGATATTGCTCAAATAGCATTGGGTAGGATGGGATTAATGAAAATGACCCATGTCAAGATGTTGACCACAAGCAAGTGTAAAGTGTGCACCAAAATTTACCAAGATCAAGATAACTTGGATTATGGATGCAAATATAATGAACATGGATTGGATAAACAGTTCATGGATGAACGAATGATATGGCTGAAATGTTGGCTTTGTTATGGATGTGATAAGATGCTTTCTCTTGAACTGGCACACGTAGATGCTTGATTCTACACATGGCGCCTGTTTGTCAGGTTTTCATCATGGTACTTGTCCAAAGCGCCACCGAAATGGTTTTCGCTAGAGGATGATTTTTCTCTTGACTGTTTTCAATCCTTTTTTTGATTTTTTTTTTTTTAATTATTATTTTTTTAAAATTTTTTTTGTTGTCACCAAGATACCTATTTGCTAGGTTTTCATCAAGGTGACCATTTTTTCAAGACATTTTTTTGATGTTTTTGTATTTTCTAAGAGATTTTAAGTTGACGCTGAACCACCTGGTGGTGTTGATGTTGATGCTTTTGTCATAACATGCCATTGGTATCCTACTTGAAGAAGTTGATTTGCCAAGATACATGCACTTGAATGCAACTTTTGAGATCCCTGATCTATTTTGTTGATACTGGAGTTAACTCTATCTTTGTGTGCACATCGCAATAGAGTGCCTTCTAAATCCTTATGATGAAGGGTCATTGCCAATACATGGAAAATGTGAGAATTGGATATCATGCGTGAAGGCATGGATGGAGTGTGCTTGGGAATAAAAGATGGATTAGTTGATAGTTTGGAACCTTTGACTCTCCAAACTTGGGAAGATGGGCAATGATGGGTGGATACGGAAGTGTGCATGGAATTAGGACCAACAGCTCGATATATCTTGTATGTCGCTTGAGAAGCATGCTTTTTCCTTTGTGGACATCTTGGATGGATACTTTTCCCTTTTTGATTTTTCCCCATAGTTTCTTTGACTAATGGAGTTTGATAGGGATAGTCATTCTTTGTATTTTTTGGTATCCATATGTATTTGATTTGTCCTTTATGCTTCAATACTTCTTTTTCCTTAATGACATTCTTCGTGCTTTGATTCAGATATTTCTTTTGTTGTTGGTCCCAATTCATGGATGGGGTGATGGGTGGATGAATATTTGTGATACAACAGGTTGTAGTATTGGCATTGATTTCATCATAAGGATCCTTCGTGCTCCCTATATTGACATTTGCTCGAGATGAAGTTGCCCCCAGTTTTATAGAAGTATCACTGATATGTTGAGATCCCTTGATTGTTGAATAACCAAGGCCTTGACACTTAGGATTTCCAAAAATCTGCACTGGTTCTAAAATACCCTATTTGTGTAGGCCTAATCCCCTACCTTGATAATTCATCTGGTCAAAAAATTAATCTACAATAGGATATGATTTACCTTGGAAACAAGGTCCTAATCCTTTTGTGCTTTGTTGTGGTCCTTCAAAAGTGTCAGCTTCTTTATTGATGAGATAACTTGCTCTAAGAAAGGTAAGTGATCCCAATTTATAAGTGATAGGATCTTCCTGATTGATATCTTTAATTTGATCTTCTGAAATATCATATTGTAGTGCTTCTTCAAGGAGTGTTGATGTTTTACTATCCTTGTAAAATTCCTCCTCATGATTCATTCCTGATATGCTTTCACATGATGTTTCTGATTTGCAACTTCTATAGAAGCCTTCTTCATGATTTGTTTATGTTATGTCTCCATATTTTTCTACATCTTGGTCTTGTGCATAAATTTTAAGAGTATGAGACTCTTGTTCCTTGGTAATGATGTCAAGAGTATGATACTCTTGTTTTGAATGAAGATCATCTACATGTCCATCCAAAGAAAGCATCTTGTGGTTAGATGGAGGAATATGTGCTATATGGACATGATCATCATTTGCGGCATCTTGTATTAGATAGGAGAGTGCCCATTAGATCATTGTAGTATCTTGGATATACAAATTCTTGATCTTGACTAATTTTGGAATTACTTTCAACATGTTTTGGATCAATTTTGTGACATGGGTTGATTTCAAATGATGGATTTCTTATAGTGGGTTTCTGGACATCGTTCTTAGGCATGGAAAGTGGCTCAATATACTTTTTATTTTTGAGGATTCCTTCACTATTTGTAATCATGAGGTCGAGGGATGTCAATATGTCATTGGAAAGGCCATTGCTAGACCTTGATGGAAGATTTTGATCATGCTTTGGAATACATTCTTGAGATATGTCCTCTAACTCATAAGGTGATGTAGAGACATTTTCAATATGATCATTGGTCGATGAATCGTGGATTATGTCAATGGGATCAAATAATGTCAACACATCTTGAAATAGATCACTAAAAAGTGGCTCTTGACGAATGTTGATTTGATCAATGGATGGGGTAGTCATATATTCAAAGTGATCACTGATGGATTGATTTTGATCACCGTTTTCAGCAGTTATAGTGGAGATATTGTCAATGTTTTCAACCATAGGATCAAGTGATGTTAACGTTTCTTGGATTGGATCATTGTTGGGCATTGTTGGTGAGTTTTGATCATGATTAAAAAGTGGTTCTTGGTGTGTTTTGATTTGATCATTGGTTGAGATGGAAACATATTTAGTTTTTTCATTGATGGATTGATCTTGATCAATGTTTTCAACAATTGTGTTGGGAATCTGTTGCAAGCTTTGTTGAGCGAGTAATTCTTCCATTTGCTATTGAGCCAACAACGCTTGTTGTTGGTCATGTTTTTGTTGTTGCGCAAACAACGCTTTTTGTCGGTCGTATTGTTGTTGTAATTGGTAGTCTTGCAAAACTTGTTGATACACTTCTTGTTGTGCTTGCAATTGAACTTGGTATTGTGCTTATGTGTGCACTTTTTGAGCTTGGAATTGCGCTCGTGCTTGAGCGTGTGCTTGTTGGATTGCTTGTGCCATCTGAGTGGCATGTGCGGCTTGTTGGTTTTGGAGCGCCTTTTTGCAGGAAGCTTCTTGAGTGGCTTGCAACATGATGGAGAATGAATTTTTCATGTTGTATTTTGGCGGTGGTGGCGATGGGTTGGGGATGGTGTTGATTGTTGGTATTGCTTGGATGGTTGCTACCTGTTGTTGCGATACTGATGGAAAAATGGGATGATTTGGTATGATGTTTTGATTCAGCATTATAGGTTGACTTTGAACATTTTTGTGGTTGAGAATAATATTGCCTTGATTTGGGTAACTTTGATTTTGCATGGCGTTACCTTGTTTTAAATCAATTGCCAATATACTGCTAGGATTTTGAACAACATTATGGGGATTTGCAAGTATATCTATCCCAAAGTTCACCAAGTGTGGGCTAGAAATGTTCATTTTCAACAAACTTGTATTTGGCATGTATGGATTTGGTGGGATAATGTTGTTTGGAAAATTCATGCATTGAGCGTTTGGTTGATAGATTTGCAAATTTGGATTTGGATTTAAATATATCATTGGGAAAGGTGTTCCAAACTTTAGATTGGGCATGCTCACATTCGTATCATTGAATTTTGGAGGAGATAATGATGCCATGTTTGAATTGAATAGATGTGAGTTTCGATAATCAATTGGCATTGCGAGACTTGGATGGTTTGGTTAACTTGAATTTCTCATGATGGATGGATCAAGCTTATATTCCATGACCCTCTTGTGTTAAGATCGAGTTTGAACCATAAAATGAAGATCAATTTTCAAGAATGTAAGAGATGAACCTCTAATTCTTTAGATCGGTCTAAACCTTAGGTTCAAAGAAGCAAAGAACTAGGATAATTGAAGGATCAAAGCAATGATGAGGATGAGATAAATGAAAGATGAGTGATACGGATGAATGAAACTCTTAAAGAAAACTTTGAAGGAAATGCTAAACCTTTTAGGACTTTGATTGATCGTGATTGGATTGATGGTTTAACTAGATGTGTTAAGTCAAACAAGAGTGATAAATTTAATCGTAAAAATCTAGGAAGTTGTGTTATCCAAGAGTGAACTTCTACAAGATGGTAGTTTGACTAAGTGTGTCAAGTCAAACGAGGTGATGATTTGATAATTTTGCTAAGTGTATTAAGCCAAACAAAATGAACTCGTAAACCCTAGGAATTTGTGTTATCCTAGAGAAAACTCGTGTATAGGATGATGGTTTGACTAGTTGTGTTAAGTCAAACAAAGTGATTTGATTTCGCCTAGAAGTTTAGCATAATAGATGTTTACAAAGTTTCCAAGAGTTGTTGGTGAGGTGACTTTTGACTGATTTAATGGTTGAGATATGGATGAATGTGATTGAATTTGATCCTAGACTTGACCTAGAATTTAACACTTCTACTTACAAGGCCTCAGTGTTGAAGAACACGCTATATTTCCTATGGGAGGAAAGCAAACCTTTCAAAAAGTTCAGGATTTTGTTGATAATGAAACTGATACAACTCAAGATTGTTTCTGTAAAAGTTGTAGACCAATCTCTCTCTGAATTTGAAAAGTCTCTCAAGACGCTCCTCATGAGCTTTCAGACTAAGCTTTTTGAACTTTGGTTTTGGGATTTTGATCTTACGTGAAATCATGTTAGAAAACACATGTGTAATCAAATTTGTCTTTTATCTTGTCTTAGTGAATCCTTTTTACCAAAATCACTTGCTTGATTATGTTTTCAAACTGAATGTCCAATGTTCTAATTTTCTTTCATCCCACAAAGTGTATCATATGGAAATTAAGGAAATCAAGGCAAAGGTTACCTATTCTTGACTTTAGTGAGCAAATGGAGATATAAATTCAAACGTTTAGAAGCCTCTAAGGATAGAATCCCTAGGGCAAGCAATAACACTTGAATTTTGTCAATGGTATTTGCTTCCTAAAGGGTTTGAAATTTTGATGATTCATTGAATGTTTGTTTTCCACTGTTTTGGATTCAAGAAAAGTGTTTTCGATTCCAAGCACATATACAACCCTAGGCTAGAAAAGGAAATATTTGTCAGGTTCCCACTTGGATAAATCTAGGTGTGCATATTCTGTGTGGATGATTAGATTCTTGACCACATAGGCTCCCCCTTACAGTGCACTCGCTTCTCGGGTCAGCCAAGCATCAGTACCGATGAATCTCCCATGGCATACTTTTTATCTCTACAACATAACCGCATGTTATGTGGGGCGACTTTAGAGGACATGACCTCTTGTACCAACAAATATAACGTATTTTTGGCTACTAAACAACAATTTGTAGTAAGGGCATCTAGTTTAGGGGGTGCAATGGTAAACTCCTTCTGAGAGATCTTCCAACCCTTAAAACAAGGGATTTACGCATCATAAAGATACTGGGGGAGAGTTATCATGTGTCGCTTCCCATTGTCCATGGATTTCACAGTGAACACAAATTTATATAACGGTTTGGAAGAGCTTGGCTTTAGCTTGTTACCGCTTGAGTCATTCCCTTGGGGTGAGTACTTTTTCCCACCAAGGCAGGCCCTCTAAAGTTACACAATAGCGAGGAAGTGCATTCATAGTTCGATCATCTTTGTTTGCGTGAACAAAGAGAGAACACTCACAATGCCTTTTTCTCACACTAGACAAGCTTTGTTTAGTTTTAAGTTCCCAAATCGAAATGTGAAGGCAATCTTTTTGAAAAATTAATATCACCAAAATGCTTTTGATTCTCATGATTGCTGTGAAGCACGAGAGAAGCACATACACATTTTAAATGATGTTAATTTGTGAACAAGATTGCAAAACATGGAAAAGACTTGTTCATTTTAAACCACAAAGCAATGATGGATTCGTTTTATAGCACCAAAACCGAGTATGGAAAATTTCTTGTTCAATTTTAGACCAAAATCCAAATTCTAGTAAATGTCTCTAAAGTTTAAGTTTTAACCCATTTTGAAAAAAAAAAATCAATCACTAATTAATTTTAAATCCAAATTGAAAGGCGATTTGGTTTGAAATATAAAACGAGAGCATAAAATGGAAGCTCAAGATTGTTAAAACAAGCATTAAAAAATGCTTTTGTCAAGTTCAACTTGTTTAATGATCAATTTTCTAACTCCAACATTCTTCCAAGATTGTTTCCTTCACTTTAGTATTTGAGAATTCCTTGTGCAAACAAAATCCCTATAAGACAAAAGAGACAAATTATGTGAAGACCAAGTCACTAATTAAACTCATTTTATTAAATTCAAATAATAAAATGATATTAGAGGCCAATGAAAAAAAAAACATTAATAGGAACCCTTATTTTCCATAGCCTTCCCACAAGATTAAAGCCTCAAAATTTTGCCAATGATCAACATAGTCCACATTAGCAATTCAAATTTAGATAATTTGAAGTAGCCAAGTAAAGATTTGCAGTGATTTAATGTAACCAAATAAAGGTTTTGATTCCCATCCACCCAAGCCTACAAAATTTCATAAATGAGCAACGCCTAACAATGAAGATGCCTGCATAACCATAAATGAGTGACTTTCAGATGCAACTTCTTTGGTATTTAATGCAAAATCTATGACTTTATTCTATTTGATGCCATCCTATGTTACTAATCCAATCACATTCTCCTAAGAAAATAGATGCTAGATATAGCCTTGTATAAACAAAAAGCATAATGAATAAAGCAACATAGCCTTCCATTCATTAAATATGTATTCATTGTTTTGGTATCCTCAATCCACTAGTTATTATCTAGAGAGAGATTCTACATAAAGACGTTGTTGTAGAAAAGATCTTCTCATAAAGATGTCACTGCATAAAGATTTCTCTAAAAGATCAATAAAATAGATACAACCACTCCAAAACACTGGAACTTTGGTCGATGGGAATCAAATTAGTTAGTCGCTTATTGAGAGTGAAAAATAAAAAATAAAAATGCCAAAACACATAACACTTACTGCCTTCAAAACACTTGCATATAAACACTAGCTCATCATGTAATTGAAAGCATTAAATTTTGTCATCGAGTACACTCATGATATCAATGGTCCGGGGCTCTAGAAGTGCTCAGAATATGACATGAACTTGACCTTGATCGACATAGTATGACTGTCATGAAGCACACGAAAGGGAGGAGATCACGCCAAAGATCTCAGGCACATGTGGCACGCCCCTACATGGTTTAATTTGTAGCTATACTCAAAATTTTACACACCAACTAGACTCTTGCAATGATCAAATCCGCCCTGATGAAAAACATGTACAACAAAAGAATGTATTAACCAGTCTATATCATTGACCTAGGAAACAATGGCAGGCCTACAACGCCTTTTGGTATTGGTGCAAACTACGTGGATCCTGAGAAAGCCCTTAACCCCAGACTGCTCTACAACATCAGCTCAGATGATTTTCCTTCTATCTCTGCACTCGCTAAGTAATCAGTCCCTCAGACCTTTCAAATTTTATTAGACAAAGCCTTCCATGTAATTAATATCTTGTCAAGTGGAATACACAATGAATTTTTTCGAAAAGGAAAAGTTGATAGAGGAACCCCACATGCATTCAGAGAGGAATAAACTGTATCTTAGCAAAGGCAAATGCAGGTAGGGGGTGGTCTCCACATTCAAAGCAATCTACTCCAAACATATTGACCATGTAACTTTTAACAAGCAGTAAGTCCGATTTCTGATCATATCAAGTGACTAATATCACAGATGTGATATTAAAAACTCAATAGAACCTTCATTGAATGGAAAATCCCAGGCTAGCGTGGATCTCTTAAAATCTCATTGACTCATTTAGAAAGGTATGCAGCTTATTATGCAGGTCATGATCTTTAGTTTGATGCACAGTTTTTAAGCAAATGTTGTTGGCAGGTGTAAAACCACGTTCCAAACATTTAACTAGCATCGACTCAATGACATGACATAAAATAACCTTCCTTACCATATGCATACTTCTATGTAAGACTATGCCCTTCACAAAATCATGGTTGCAATTGCTTCATTCAATGAAAGTCTTAAATGACATTATGGGAAAAAATGAGGAATTCAGCTGCCAGATCAAAGCTAGGAATGATTACAACATAGACTTTCAATGAGTCATTAAAACTCAAGTTGGAGATAAGTATGGACAGTATTGCGTAGTCAAAGCCATTGAGAAGGGTAAAAGAACAGAGAATTGATATTCTAGTTTTATTTACGTTCTGGCTTTTGGAGGATTTGCAGGTAGACTATGAGCATTTATCTGATAGTAGAAGTAGCTTGTGTCAGATGTCTGTAAAATGAATTTTGGGCTCTTGACTATAATATGCAACCTTTACTAGCGTATTCCTCTTAAATACGTTGGTCAATGATGCAATGCAAGAATGGTGTTATTGATAAACAACATCAAAAACATGATCACCTAGCTATAGATATTACCCTGGAATTTTCTTCCAAATGACACGAGAGCAGATGCAGTAAATAACATGGTGTACAAAGTGAATGCAAGGGTGAGGTATCTCATATATGGAATCTCACGAGCATTAGATATCACAACTACAATCTCAAGTGGTAGCGGCACAAACAGAGTTTCTCAACTGTAGCAAGCTAAATTTTTTTACTATCCTATACATCAAAAGAAGAAAGAAAATGCACAACGCGCCTTTCCCTCTCTCAATCATATCTTTTAATGTCTGCAAGTTAAATGATAATAACAATGACACCAACAAATTTAAATGTTAAACTTGAACTCAATGCATATCATTTAAAGCCTGCAAGTTAAATGATAATAATAACAAAGCTGAGAAATTCATAGCACTACTGCACCTATATTTACGTATACTAGAGGTCAAAACAAGCAAATAAAGACATTATCAACAGAAAAAATAGAGAAGTGGCAAATGTCTACGTAAGAAATCTTCTTTATATTTCAAAACAAAATCTGAACAATTCTAGATATGCCTTGATGCCCTCCTTCTAGCACCATTTTGTGGATGGTGAGAATCTGCAAATGAGACTTAAACAATTTCATGTTGTTAGCAAAAAAGTTAGTTTAAATCAGCAAACTTAAACATCCCTATAAAATATTTAACGATGCTAAACAATGCAAGCTAAACAAAAGCATATGCAAACATGATTAACAACTATCTCATAGTGGATTGGTGCCACTCTGTCATGTAGGATGCAGCCCTTTCCCAATCCATGATAAGCAAGATTTCCAAGATGATAGTGATGGTGTGATGAAGAGCAAGATTAGTTCTCACATGTAGAGAGTGACCTTGAATGAAGTATGTTGTTGTTTGAAGGAGAGAAGTCTTCAACTTATAGTTGAACTTGAAGAGAGGAGAGACCAAATTGATGAATGTGGGATCATTCATGGGCCAATGGCAAGATGCCACTTGTCAAGGTGTGAGCGGATGACTAATGTGCAAGTCTTGGCCAATGTGCCAATTTGAAATTTGAATTTTGGATGAAATGACATGTTTAGGGGGGATGAAAGGTGCAATAAATGCTAAGTTGACTTATGCAAGAGACATGTAAGAGAATTTAATGCTTTGTTGGAAGGGACGAGTCATGTGGAGGGAAGATTCAAATTTTTAGAATATTCCATCTTGATGCCCTTTTGAAAGTAATTAAAAGAATTAATAAATCAAATAAATGCTTTATTGGTGCAAGTGGCTAGGTTAGTTGAGAGTTTGGATTTGACTCAAGTTGAGTCAAAAGTTGGAGAATAGGTGATCATGATTAGAAGTTAATTAATCTAGATTATTTAACTTGGATGATATTAGGAGGTGACATTTGATTTAAATCATTTCGATTTATAAAGTAAGGACTTAAGAACTTAATGAAATAATTTGATTTATTTAATTAAGTCTGATGAACCTTAGGGAATTAATCAATAAATTGTTATAATTGATTAATAGTAGAATTGGATGTTAATTAGAGTGGGATGCATGATGTTAGTTTTGCATGTCTACAGGAATAAAACGCACTTCGAAAATATTTTTGAGGAAAAGGCTACTTTAGAAGAAAAGCTACAAACACTCAATGAAGAGGTGATCCAAAATGGAATGACCAATAGAGAATATGTCAAGGAGAAGGACCTAAAAGAAAAGTTAGCCGAATTTCCAAAAAGGGAAGAGATCTACTGGAAGGACAAATCTTGAGAAGTGTGCCTTAAAGACAGTGATGCCAATACTAAATTCTTTCATGCCTCAGTCATGGAAAAAAGAGCAGCCAACAAAATAACATAAATCAAAAATACTAGCGGCCTGAAGGTTAAAGGAGGAGCTGAGGTGGGAAAAGTAGCATGTGAATTCTTTACCAAACTTTTGGGTGAACAAACTCCTCAAAGTGGCAACAACGAGTTCCTCAACCCAATGATGAGAAAAATTATCGAAGCAAACAATAAGAGACTTTGTGAGCAAGTCTCAAAGTTGGAGTTTTGAGCAACATTATTTCAAATGCACCCAGACAAGGCACTAGGACCTGACTGCTTCATTGCTAGCTTCTTCCAGAAATGTTGGTCATTCATGGGGGATGAAGTTTGGTTGTTGGTAGAATAATTTCGTAGGACTGGCAAGTTCGTCAATGACTTAAACAACATAGTCATCGCCCCCATCCCAAAAAAGAGCAACTACTCCTCCTTTAGTGATTTTTGGCCTATTTCGTCGTGCAACACCTTATACAAAGTCATTGCACAATTATTGGCTAACAGGTTAAGACCGATATTGGGGAGGATCATTTCAACTGAACAAAATGGATTCGTGCCCGCTAGAGAGATTTTTGACAACATCCTGCTCATCTTAGAGGCAGTTCACTCCTTAAAAAACAACAACCAAGCAAGAATGATCATCAAACTGGATGTAAGCAAGACATATGATAAGGTAAGATGGCCCTTTCTAATTGAGGTTTTGAACAGATTAGGTTTCTACAACCGTTGGTGCAATTTGATCCTCCAATGCATATCTTCAGTCAGATATTCAATTGCTACCAATGGATCCCTTCACGGATTCTTGAAAGCCAAAAACGGTCTCAGGCAAGGAGACCTAATCTCCCCATTCCTTTTTGTTCTTATGACTGAATTTCTCAACGTGCTAATAAAAACAAGAGAGCTCAACAAGAATGGTAGGGGCTACAGTTAGCTCACAACATAGACCCCATTACTCACACACAGTTTGCAGATGACACAACTCTCTTTGTTTAGGACAATATAGTGGAAGCAAGATCTATCACGAGAACACTTTCGGAATACGACGAACAGTCTGGATAAAAAACAAAGAGAAATCACATGTTTACTTCTTCAACACAAGAATTCACCTACAATGAGCCATCACCTCAACACTAGGAATCAAAAAATGATATCTCTCATCAAAATTCCTTGGTATTCAAATTTCAGATAGACTAGGTAAAGCCAAACACTAGGAGGAAGTGGTAGAAAGATATAGGAACAAGGCCATGGCTTGGAAAAACAATTGGCTGACACTAGCTAGGAGAATTACAATGTCAAAATATATCCTATCAACAATACCAATATACGCCATGTCTTTTTTGGAGTTACCCTACAAAATGAAGAATGAGCTAGAGGGAATTATGAGGAAATTTCTTTCAGAAGGTTCAAAATCAGGCAAGAGGATCTCGGTAATCGACTAGGAAATGGTATACAAATCCAAGGAGGATGGAGGGGTAGGTCTTCGCAAAATCCACCAACAAAATTTGGCATTGGAAGATAAGCTTGTTTGGAATATGTACCAGTCCCCAGACAAGACATGGTGTCAAATCCTATAGAATAAATATCTAGATAGCGATGATCCTGCATGAATCCTCACAACTACAAACTTAGAAGGCAACTCCACGGTCTGTAAATTATTGACCAAATGCAGGCCTTTGATCTCGAACCATATATCATGGAGGAGAGGAAACGAGAGGGAAGCCCTTTTTTGGACAAACTCATGGAATGGTCATAAAAGTATCTCAGAGCTCTTCGAGCTAGACCAATACTTTGTAGGGTTACAATCCAAATTTGGCTCCAAAGTGGCGGACTACATATAGTCAGAAGTCAATGCACCAATGAATGACTCTAGTTGAATCAATATGTTAGCACTCCTCCTCCCATCGATCCTAGCAATAGAGATTCATAAGGAGTTAGACGGTAGACAAATCAAATTTTTTAATAGAGAGGACTCAATTATATTGTGTGGCACAACCTCAGGTAATTGTTCAAAAAAATTAGGTTATCACCTCCAACTAATTCAGTCTAAGGGAAAATCTTGGATGGAAAAAATTTGTTGGAAAAAAGATGTCCTCCCAAAGGTTGGGGCCTTCCTATGGATGACGCTCCATAAGAGGTGCTTAACTAGTGATAGGCTGGAAAGGTTGGGAATTACAAGCCCAACTAGATGCATCCTTTGCAAGCAAGATGAAGAGAATGTTGATAACTTTCTTCTATCTTTCCCTATAGCCTCATCTTGTTGGGATTGGTTACAAAATTCCTTCAATCTTTATGTTCCAAGGCATTACAGTTTCAGGAATTTCATGGAAAGCTGGCCATCCTTAAACAAAAGAGGCTAATGGAGCGGAATTTGGAATATGGCACCATCTCTAGTAGCATGGAATATATGGAAAGAAAGGAAAAAAAGTATATTCAAAGAAACGGCTTTAACTCATGATTATCTAATCTCCAAGATTCACATAGCCATTATCGAGATAGCCAACAATAGAACACTCATGGGCCCCAAAGGAAGGTTCTCAAAATAGAACGAAGGAATACAAAAGGATTTGAGTGGCCTCAAAATCCCAAAACTCAACTCAAGTCCCAATCCTAAAATCAATAGAAAAGAAATATAATGGGTACTGCCAAAAACTCTAAAATGGAAATTGAATTTCAACGGGGCCACAAAAGGCAACATCGGTAGCACCGGGGTGGGTTGTATAATCAGAGACTCCAATGGAGAATGCATCTGGGAAGCATAAAAAATCATAGGATCATGCACCAAGAACATGGCAGAGATGGAAGCCCTATGGATTGGTCCACAACTTAACATTCAAAAAAACATATGCCTCAGTCAAAATTGAAGGAGATTCTATGCTCTGCATACATGCTATAAAAGTCGGGATCTCTCAAAACTCACGCATTAAAATTGGATTGTGCCAATCAAGGAAAACCTAGGAAAAATCTCCGACTATTCTCTAACCCATGTGTATCGGGAAGCAAACAATGCAGCTGATCTCCTTACCAACTCAAGGGTCACTCAAACAGAAAAGTTAGTCACAAATTCCAATCCATCTCACTGGCTAGGCCTACAACAAGCAATCTTGGTGGATATCTCAGGCAATCAAAATGCCTTGATCTCCCTCCTCAACACCTCATGACCTGTCTGGTTAGGCAGAAAATCGCACGACCAATCCTTCTAGGAAGGCTCTTTCTAGGTCTTAGTTTAGGTTAGTCTACGAGTATGAGAGTACCCATCAAATCCATCTCATCTATTAATAGTCAAGAAAAATAGTTGACCTTACAGTGTGAATTAGCGCTAGTTACCAAAAAAGAATGGGGTTCATCTTTGGTGTCTAGTGCCATTGCGTTAAGGAAACCATGATGGTCCAATGTAGGCGACTCTTTAGTCTTCACAACCCTATAGTAATAAATTCAATCATCGAGTTGGTGATGATAGTTCTAACCTCAAACCAGCACTGGTGTGATGGAAAAATCTATGAGATGGTTTTGAATGCACTGGTTGACATCACCGAGGCCAAAGAAGTCATAGTGGAGTGGCAAAGTGAAATCGTGGAGATTGGTAATGCCCAAGTAGTAGCCAATGCAACACTTGAGCTCAGGTCGGATGGTTGGGTGAGCTTCCTAAATATCTACTTCAACCCAATAGAGGAGGGCACTCTCGGTGATGATGACCAGTCCAAGGGAGAATTTCAGGTAAAATCACAAGATCATCTCGAGACTGCAGACAACTTTAGGCTGCATGCATGGGAAGTCTTCAAGGCCGATGTCAAGAATTCAAACATGGAGGCATTCTCTAAGTTCATGAACTCTAGCTATGCCTGGCTCAGTGGCGGAACACTACAACGACTGGTAAGGTTGGGCAATATCCTGGGCATCATCTACCAACTTATGAAATAAGCAACCCATTATGCTCACTCTCTTTTTCTGTAAACCGGGATTTTTAGTGCCCTCGTTTGGATGTACATGGGAGCTACCCCCTTTGGTAGTACTCATCAATAAAAATAAAAATAATCCAAAAGGTTTGAGTATATGTATATATGGCGGGTCATAAATATCTATAAAAAAGAAGATATTGTATATTTGCTAGTTTTTTTCCTATAAATAGTATCCACATTCTTCTAGGATTTTCTTTGATTATAATGCATATTTGAATAGGTTTGAATATTCCAATGTAGAGCACCTGAATTGAGGAGTTTGTTATGATAGGTTCTCATAGATCTAAGATCATCTTCTAATTTTCATAGAAGAGATCACATAAAACTTGAGAGATATATTTTATTTTAATTATCAAGATATTATGAGTTATTTTTTTGAGCCATTATTTTTATACACCATGTGTGGTTTCTGATTTCAAAATTTCAAACTTATTAATCCTAAGGATAAAGTAAAATATGGGTTCTAGTTACTCTTTCTATAATGGTTTTGATTGCATATTTAAGGGAACACCTCTAGCACCTTTGACAATGAATAACTTAACTAGTTAACTTTTATAATTTAACTAAAATTTAATACAAAAACAATTTCAAATAAAGAATAGAAAAATGGTATACCCTTTCAAGTTATCATTTGAATTATTTTGTCTCAGTTGTTTGATTTCTTTTGTGTGATTGAAACTTGAAAATATTTGGTAAGCTATATGATTGTTGATTATTTAAAAGTAAAAATTCAATTATGGTTTAAACTCTTTAATTCATTTAATTGTCTAATTATAGTATGTTTTGATAATAAATTGAGGCTAAGGAGTTATTCAGTAAAGAATATTAAATGTTTTCAGATTTGAAATTAGATTTACTTGATATAATATCAAACATTATAATGATCACAATATACTTAGAAATAAAAGTAGGAAAATAAAAATACAATAGTTTTATGTGAACCAAAAATAGAATAGTGGGAGATAAAGGGGGTACCTTTTCCTCCTATTCTATCTTGTTCATTCAAATATGTCCTAATAATCCTAATAGGATTGACTATCAACCTATCAAGGTGAGCCAATACACAATTTGGTGGACTTAGGAGGTGTTTCTCTTCAGCTTTAAGGGGTTCACCACCAAGCAAATTCTTGGAAAATACTATGTTTGAAAACACATTATGATACGTAAAAAACCTAAAATGAGCTAAATGAAGCTTACAAATAGTGAAAATGAGCAACTCCAAGTTAGGGTATGTGTAGTTGGGAAGCCTGAAGATGCAAATAGGATTCTGAAAATTCAAATAGTTTGCCAAAATATGCCTTGGAGGACTAAGACACCCAAGATGGAATTCTAGTCCCGCTGCTATTTTTCAGGGTATAAACATGATCTTCGGATATTGGAATATAATCTTGAAGAATCTCTAAAAATATGTTGTGGAGGTCTAAGATGCCCAAGATGGCTTTTTAGTCCAACTCTGAATTTCTGAAATTTTTGAATGTGGTCCTGATCTCCTAGATCTACAATTGCTTCCTTTGAGATATCAGGTTCTAAAATAGCCAGATCTGACCTGTAGGAGAGTTTCCATGAAAATGAAAATTTTTCAATGAAACTTTTTAACTTTCTAACTTTTTGCTCCAAAAGATCTTCAAGTATTCAACCTAGATCTGTAAACATAAATAGACAAGATGGAAAAAACTTGTTGTTTTTTAGTGAATGGTGGTTTTCCTTTATCAAACTCCTTGTTGGTAATTAAACCTTGAAATGAAATAAAAATTATGAAGGAAATGGTGAATGAACAACATGCAATACTACAACTCACGAAACCCTTGTAAAGGTTGTAAACTTGTGTGCAATGCCTGTAATGGATATGGATCTTGAAATGCTTGATAGATCTTTAATTACTTGCTTGCTTAGATAAAAAACCTACATCGCAAATGTTAGTAGAAAAACAAACATGATGCAAGAAAATCCTTTGACATGATACTTGAATCTTGGTGATGGCTCCAAATTTTTGATGAATCCCTCTTGAATGCACTTGATCTCATAAATTTTCCTTATGATTAAATACTTGAATGCTTAGGATTGAAATGAATGAATAGACCTCGTATTTGTACTTGTTTATGATTGATATCCCAAAATTGTATTATACCAAACCAATATATGAATTCATTAAATGAAGAAGGTTTAATCTTGCCAAAATTTGAAATGAAATTTCGAAAATGACTCAAGAAGGAATAGGACACCCTAGGTGGCATCTTAGTCCCAAGTGATGAAATTTGGGGCACTGACACCAAAAAGGCATTCAAATAAAATACCTCAAAATTAGGGTCCCAGGACCTTTGGGGGACAAAGACAACCTTAGTGGATTTTTAGTCCCAACTAGAAATTAGGGACACTTCAATTAGAGTCATTAGGAGATCACTTATGCATTGGAGAATGTTAGGATTAACTAGAAAAATATATCATTCATAGGGCTTGTGGACATAAAATAGGGCCAATTAAGCTATAAAGAAGGATAAATAAAGCAAGGTGGACCGAAACAAGTGTGAAAATGCAAGTGAGACTATGGAGAACCAACATAGGAACAAGGGAAACCCAATATATGAATCCAACACTAGATCAGAAACATACCCAATCAAATAAAAGAAAAAGGAAAGAAGGAAAAGAACTACAATAGATCAAGCTTCAACTTGTCATCCAATACGATGGACCAGGTCTAGGCTTGAAGAGGGTTTACAAGTGGAATGCATTGTTGATTATGCAAAAAAAACACACACTCACAAGGGCTAGTGGGAACTAATTGTCCACTAGGTGAGTCCCAAGAGGTCCATATAAATGCCATACCCCCATGACTATGATAAGGAAAAAAATAAAATGCATTCTCACATGGGCTAGTGAAGCTATTTGTTCACTAGGTGAGCCCTAGGAAGTCCATATCAAAGCCATACCTTCATGACTTTAATAAAGAAAAAAGAAAAAAATGCAAAACTCACACAAGACAATGAATCTAGTTATTCACTAGGTGAATCCTAGGAATTCCATATCAAAGCCATACCTCCATGACTTTATTAAGGATAAAAGGAGAAACTGAAACACAACAAGAAAGAAAGAGATGTTCAAAGGGATTTTTCTTTGTTCATGTGAGGTCTTACTCTTAGTGGACATCATTCTTAATGTCTCCAAGAGAGGACCAATCAAAGGATAAAAGATTCACCACTAAGGGGTTGTAGTGTTTCACACCATCACTAAGGGGAATATAATATGTTGAGATAGGTCACGCTTTTGAAGGACAATACTCCCAATGTCACAACAAAGAGGAAAATGCATCGAATGAAGAAATAAAATCACATCAAGGAACATGGTAAAACAAATTAAAATTAAATCATACGGAAATAATTCCAATGTATTCCCCCACTTAAAAGAAATTGCTAACACCATGTTATGATAAATTACTTTAAAGTAGACAAACATGGAAAAAAAATGGAAAAGACAGTTGCCCCCAAAAAACACATAAGGGATCTATGGATTTGGGGTCAATATCTGTCTTTGTTGCAATGATATTAAAGAGCTTGGAACCATCATCATTCCTCAAATACATATAAAACAAGAAGAATGACAAAGAGAGAAAAAAACAAAGAAAACCCTTTTGGATCAACATTGAAGACACATAGGGTGTCTCAACGCCTTGCATCATCCCCAAAAGGAAAACACAAGATAAAAATTAAAAGATAAGAAAAAGATTTTGGGTCAACATGGAAGATACATAGGGTGTCTTGACAACATGCATCATCCCCAAAAGGAAAACACAAGAAAAAAGTGACGAGATAAATGAAAATAAAAAACCTTACAACATAGAGAAGAATGATGGTACAAATAGAGGAATTCACAAAGAGAGAAAAAAATCAAAGAAAACATCATGTGGGATCACAATAAACACATGAAAATGAAAAATAAAAAGACTAGTAAGACACAGTCAAGTCAACCTAAAGTAGGTTATCCACCTCCTAGTGCTAGTATGCTTAAGTAGAAGGTAGATAACGAACCAAAGGGACAACAACGAATGCATGACTAGGACAAGTTCATCGACTTCTTGTCTCCACTGAGTGCGAGACAACAATGGGCCAAGATGGGTGATGAGAAGGGTCATGTAATGGTGAGAATTGTGAGATTCTACAACAATTACATGAAAAGGGGATAAGGTCTTAATGGAATATTCTCTCTAAGATCATTATTTTTTTAAGTATCCTCGTTAAAGTGTGACATTCATCTGTTCTATGTCCAAATACTCTATGGTATTTGTAGTGGAGGTTTATGTTTTTTCCTTTAGTATTATGATTTTCTCTAATAGGTGGTAGCATTAAGCATCCTTGTTGTAAAAGGATATGTAAATTTCACTTCATTGAAGATGGTAGACAAGGGTATTGAGGTTTCTTTATTTGATGAGATGTTTTTCTCTCGATAGACTCTCCAACTTTCGTTGTTGAATAAGGAGGAGGACCTAAAGAGATCTTGGCATCGGTGTCATTGTTATGAATTATTGATTGTTCTTTAGGAAGGAGGATATTCATATCAAGAGGTGAATCAAATATCACCACACCATCTCTATGAAGCTTTAGGTATTCTCTAGGTATTGGTGCGTCGTGAGGGGGATCTTCATATCCTAACCTTTTTGTGTTTTAAGTAGTTGGATCTTGCTCTAGAAGTTGATGAATTTCATGTTTGCTTGTTGGATCGCATCCTTGATTACTCAATATTGTGAATCCATTTCCATATGTTTCTTCGAGATTGATTGGAGTTTTTATTAATTTTCTATCATAAGATGGTTGAATGGTATCTTCTCTAGATGAGCTAGATTCACCTATTGTAGGGAACTTAGGGTCAAATTTTTCTTTATTTTTAGGATTTAGTAACCAAACATGTTAAGAGGTTTTATTCTAGGGGAATTTGGTTTGTTCATGGATGGGTAGAAAGATGCATTAGCTTTGAGGTTATCAAGGAAATTATTTAGGAACTTATTCATGTTGTCATCATCTTCCCAATGATGTCAACATCACGAGGAGGACATGCATTAGGAGTTGAGAAAGCATAAGTGAGTTCAATTTTATTAGAATCATTACCAAAGGCACAATTTGAGACATCTACTAAGGGTTTCATGAACACCCACAACTTTTTAAATAACATATGGGTATGTGCAGGATCATGATGGGCCAAAAAGTGCCGATATGTAAGTGATATAATGGCCCATGTGGCTGACGAGTTTTTTTTTTACCCAAATTGATGAAATGAAAAAGGTTTTTAAAGGAGATTCTTAGATTTCCACCAATATAAATTATGCTTTACTTTGAATTTAATAAATAATTATTATTCATTTTCTATTTGAAATACGACTAAAGTCTTGATTGATAGGCTGATTGAAAAATATTTATAGCTTTCAAACGGTATCACATTTTTTGAATCCAAAAATGTATCAGATTCTATTCTTTTCATACTATAGGATTAAAAATAAATTAAAAAAATCATGAAGTTTTGACCAAGTTATGGTGGTTAGACATATGAGTTTTTATATGTTTTAAAAGTTGTAATAAAAAAATCATAATTAATTATTTACTTGGAAAAAAATTACACAAAAATATGGATCACATCAGGACATGAGTCTTCTACTTATATCTAAAATATTATAAAAAAATATTATCATTTTATTGTGGTTAGGGTGATTAGACAGACACCTACTTTTTATTTTTTCCTTGAAATTTAAGTACTATTGCATTGAAATTTTAAATTATCACCAAATAGAATATTTAAAAAAACATAAACCCGGTATTTTAGAAACTAAATTCAATTTTCTACAAATTCTATTATTACATATTTTTGAAATAATATAGATTACTTACTCAAATTTTTACGTCAAGTTGTCTAACTCTAATTTTTTTGAATTTTATTGCCACTTAAGGGCTTGTTTTTTCCATGATGATCTTGCACATACCCATATCCATGATGCAAAATTAAAAAAATGCACTTGAAAAGGAAAGAAACTATGATAATAGCAATTCTGGAAACTAAAGAAGCAATGTAAAAGTAGCCCATAGAAACACAAAAAAAAAAAATTTCAAAACCTAAAAATTGGAGAGTCAAACTCAACAAGGACTAAAATTCCAATAAGAGTGTTTTAGTCCTCTTGATGAGATTTTGAAGTTCTAGAAGCTGAAACAGAGAACAAAAAATAGAGAGATGATTCTGAGCAGAAAATATTGAGAGGGACTAAGATGCCAGGAAGGGCGTTTTAGTCATAGTAGAGATTTTTCTAGAAAAAATAAAAAAAATATGGCTTGATAATAGCTTTCTCAAGTTCCCTACCCAGGGACTTGATGTTTGGAAACAAAAATTGATGCAAATGGATGTAAATAAAAGCAATTACTAAGAAGCAATTGAATGCAAGACTTGAAATCCAGTTTTTCAATTTTAAATGCAATAAGAATGTTTCTAAATGCAATTAAGAAAATGAACAATACACTCTTCATATTTTCAAAGAAATGCAATGATGCAAGAAATGAAAAATGCAGCCTATATACACTTTCACTAATGCAAAAAAAGGAAACCCTAAACTTTAGCAATTTAAATAATGCAAGATGCAACAAACCCTAGATGCACTTTCACTAATGTAGGATTCAATCTAGATCTAGGAAGTCTCTAAAGGACTCCAAATCATAAAAAGGAAGAATGCTCAAACAATTTCAAGCTCACCATAATGATCTGAAAATAAAATAGGGGGAGATAAAGAGGGTACCTTTTCTTCCTATTCTATCTTGTTCATTCAAATATCCTAAGAACCCTAATAGGATTTACTATCAACCTCTCAAGGTGAGCCAATATGTAATTAGGAGGACTTAGGAGGGGGTTCTTTTCAAATTTAAGGGGTTCACCACCAAGCAAATGCTTGGAAAAGATAATGTTTGAAAACAAACTATGATATGAAAACAACCTAAAATGAGCAACTCCAAGTTAGGGTATGTGTACTTGGGAAGCTTGGAGATGCAAATAGGATTCTAGAAATGCAAATAGTTTTCCAAAATATGCCTTGGAGGACTAAAACACCCAAAATATGCCTTGGAAGACTAAAACACCCAAGATGGCATTTTAGTCTCGTTGATGTTTTTCGGGGTAAACACAAGATCTTCAAATGCCAAAATAGAATCCGAAAGAATCTCTAAAAAATATGTTGGAGAGGACCAAGATGCGCAAGATGGTGTTTTAGTCCCTCCTTGAATTTCTAAAAAGTCTGAATGTGGTCCTGATCTCCAAGATCTGCAATTGCTTCCTCTCGGATCTCAAGTTTTGAAATAGCCAGATTTGAGTTGTAGGTGATTTTTCATGAAGATGACGAATTTCAATGCAACTTTGCATCTTTCAAAACTTTTCACTCCAATTGATATTGAATTCCTCAACTTAGATTTGCAAACACAAATGGAAAAGATGGGATAAACTTGTTAGTTGTTAGTGAATGAGGGTTTTCCTTTCTCAAACCCCTTGTTGGTAACTAAACCTTGAAATGAAATACAAATGATGAATGAAATGGTGAATGAACAACATGAAATGCTACAATTCACCAAACCCTTGTGGGTGAACCCACATAAGTGGTGAACACTTTTATGGAGGAAGGGAAAAGTCATTTTTTCCCTCTACACAAAGTGAAGGGGTTCAACCGAACCAAATTGTTCGATCTAACCTTTGACATGATTTGGTCGAACCACAAGGTTTGACTAAACCCTATGTTTGCTCAAACCCCATTGAAATGTGAGAAAAAATATTAAAATAAAGGGATTCGAGCAAACTAGAGTTTGGTCGAACTAGAGTTCAGTCGAACTAGGGTTCGGTCGAACCCTCTTAATAGGGATTTAAAAACAAAATACCTTGTCATTTTCCTGGACCCCCTTAATTTCCCTCATTATTTTAAAGGGGTTCGAGTGAGGTAGGTCCAGCTGAACCTTTTTAAAAGGTTCAGCCGAACATATGTTCGGCCGAACACCCTTCTTCCCCCATCTCCTCAAAAAATATATTTTTTTTTGTAAAAAATTGTCATTCGAAGCTCAATTTGAAAATGAAAAATGTAGAAAACTTCAGAAACCCAACTAGATAATGATACTCCTTGGAATGAGCTATCCGTCGAATATAATTTTAAAATGATTTTCTTTTATTATGTATTTTATTGTTTAGTTTTATTAAACATAGGTTTTTCATTGAAACTCAAAATCTCTCGTCTACACATGTGGAAAAATAGAAGATTATCAAAATATATTTTTTTTAAATATGTTGAGGCTGGGTATTGATGTCCTTGATCCATTAAAAATAAATAAATTTAATTTCGATTCATACATAAAATGTTATGTTGTATACAGTCCGCATATGTCTGAATTGCAATTGGTTTGACTTTGAAACTTGATTAAGGAAAAAATATTCAATAAAAAACTATGAGACCAAATGCAAGTGCTAGATATCATAGTTACAAATATAAATTCAAAAAAATTAGAATTTTATCCTTTATACAAAAAAAGTTATGTTGTATACGGTGAGTGTCACTTTTTAAAAATGTTGTTTTCTCAAAAAAACTAGTTTTCATGGGAGATGAAAAAAAAAAGTGCAATCTGATTCTAATAATTTTGAAAAAAATATTTTTAGAATCTACAGACAAAATGTGATGAGACTCTAGTTTGCATTATTTCCAAATTCCTCACGGTTTAGCCGCTACAAGAGCCTGAAAGTGAAGATTTAGTTAAAAATAATAATTGCAGTGTCCAGTTTGCACAAAAATTGTAAACCACTATTGTGGGATCACCCTTCAAGTAAAGGCTACAAACTTGTGTGCAATGGGTATAATGGATATGGATCTTGAAATGCTTGATAGGTCTTGAATTACATGCTTTCTTAGATCAAAACCCTACATCACAAATTATGTTAGCACAATAAGACACATGATGCAACAAGAGGCTTTGACATGATACAACAAAAGCCCTTGACATGATGCTTGAATCTTGATGATTGCTGCAAATGCTTGATGAATTTCTCTTGAATGCACTTGCCATCATAAATTTTCCTTAGGAATCAACACTTGAATGTTTAGGATTGAAATGAATTAATGAACCTTGTATTTATACTTGTTTATGCTTAATATCCTAGAATTTTATCACACCAAGATAACATATGAATTCATTAAACAAAGGAGCTTAAATCTCGCCAAAATTGAAATTAAATCCCAAAAATAACTCAAGGAGGACTAAGATGCCCTAGTTGGCATCTTAGTCCGAGGTGATGAAACTTGGGGCACAAACACCAAAAAGAGGCCCAACTAAGATACCTCAAACTTAGGGTCCTCGGACCTTGAGGGGACAAAGAAACCCTTAGTGGAATTTTATTCCTGACCAGAAATCAAGGATACACCAATCAAAGTCATTATGAAATCACTTATCCATTTGAGATTGTTAAGATTAACCAGAAAATATTTCATTCATAGGGCTTGTGGACATAAAATAGGACCAATTAAGCCATAAATAAGGATAAATAAAGCAAGGTGGGCCCAAACAAGTGTGAAAATGTAAGGGTATGCATTTTACTATGCTACATTATGTAAAGAAACAAAACACAAACTTTGATAGATCAATTAATTCCTTTTTCTATTCGTCTTACCATTAATATTACTGATGTTTAATGCAATGGAATTATAAGAGTATCATGTATATTAATTTTATAATTAAATAATGCTCATAAATCTAGGTTGTTTTGTCTTTTTAATAAGTTTTTCAATAAAATACAAGTAAGAAATCTCATTATAACACAGTGTGGAAAACTAGTGAATGTAGTGTTTGTGACTCAAGTTTGAGATAAAGGGTATCCAATTTGGGACGAGGGTGTGGTAGACATCTTAGGTGTCTACCTATGTGAACCCTTGCGTTAATTATGTTAATCTAAATATATAATATTTTGTTGTTGAGTATGTTGATTTTATAGTAGAAATATCCTATTTTCAATTGATCCAAAGTGAGAAGGGTCTAATAGTGTACTTGGAGTTGAGGGAAAGTTTTGTTCATTGAAACATTTTGGGTTTTCCTTGATGTTATCCTTGAGCTAGATAGAGGAATAATATTGAAATACTATGAGTTCCCTTGGAATGTAGAACTAGATCTACTACCCTACTTTTGGGACCAAATTTTTTGGTAGATATAGTGCAAGAATTTTTTCCTTTATTTTGTATCTTATGGGTTAAGGATTGACCTTGTGTGCCAAAATTTTGGTTAATTTTGTACTTGGTTTACAAAAATAGATATTTAGAGGTATGATTATTAGATGCAGTTTATGGAAATGAGATATAATTATAGTTCTATTCTACATAAGTATAAAATATTCAACATACATGAGACATAATCAATACTAAGAAAAAAGAAAATAAAATGAAAATTTATAATTTTATTTTTTTTCACCTAGAAATATTCTAAAGCAATAAAAGTCAAGGTTCATTATAGTGTAAAATCATGGTGATATTGTTTGCAATAATTTCTAAGTGATATTCATTGTAGTGATTGTGATAGAGTGGTGTGATGGTGAATAGTGTTCTCATTCAGTGAGATACAATTTATCATTTAAAAACTATAGATAATATCTATGCGATATACTTCATATATATATGATTATGGATAACCTATTTGGCATATCTCGAGTTATGTGAGACTATGATTGGTAACTATGAGGATATTTTGTGGTTTGAGACCAAAATGATATTATTTTTCTTAAGTGGGTTGATACCACTATTATTTTTCTAGCAATATATATGTGGCTTGAGACCACCATTTCCCTCCACTTCTTGAGTCGCTTAGAGAAGTCACATAGTGGCTATAATATACAATTTTTAATGAGAATGTGTATTATTGTTAATTATTATTTGATAATTGTATTTCTTTGAAAATTTATGCCAATAACTAGTATTATGCTCTTGAGCTATTTATCTTGTGTTAAATTTTACAATGGTCCTCTTTCCATGGGCACTTAATTTGATTTAAATTATTCCAATTTGAGAAAAGACATTTTCTCATTGTCACTTTGATTTTTTCGTTACTTTTATTTTATAATCATATTTTAGTTTTAATTTTAGAATCTCGTTTTCATTTTCTTACTTTTGAGGCTTTCCTAATGACTTTGTGCTATTGGAATATATGGTGTAATGTGAAATTTATAAAATTTCATATCCAAGAAAGATCCTTGGTAGCTTGTGTGCAGGTGCAAATGCATTTGGGAATGTATATAATGAGGATGAGGCTAAAAATGGGATTGGTATGGGATGGTTTTAATCCCTTTTCTCTAATTCTTGTGTGATTCTTGTATAGCTTCCTTTGGAGGCTAACCCCCTTATACAGTAAAGAGGAAGGTATTAGAAAATGTATGGAGGGGTCCTGAGAAAGGGACCTCAAGACCATCTTCCTATCTATTATTATGAGTCTATGGTTTCAGTGATGGCATTTCAGCTACATGGTATTTCAAATTATAGTACTATGGAGTTTTAGTGGTATTGACATCGTTTATCCTCATAAATTGCATACTATGAACCTTGTGGTATGTTTGTCTTGTGATGATGTCATGTGACTTGTGAACCAAGTTATGTGATGTAGAATACATATGAATTAATGATATAATTTATTTTAATAAGTGTTTTCTTGAGATGTGACTTGATTTGAGAACATGATAATCATGTTAATGTAAAATTTTGTTTAGGATTATGTAATTAATGCTAAGTGAAGTTATTCTACCATATGTATGTATAGTGTAGTCTTTAATAATCACACAATTAAAATTCAAGACAATGTGGATCTAATGTCTATATGTGTAACATTATTTTAATTTTATTAATACGAGTATAATGTGGATACATAATCTCTTTGGTTAAGTTGATAATTAATAATAAAGATAAGTTTAATATTTAGGATATATTATACAATAAAATAATTTTGTTTGTTAATATACTTGGAAACTTGTCATAAATGAAATAGTGTATCTAAAAATATGTATGGTTATGAGTAAAAATTTCCTTAAACCTTAGTGACTTATACGAGGAATATGAATCTAAGACGAGGGGAGTGTAAAGTATAGGTTTAGTCTGACTTGAATTTTTCTTTCAATGGAGTAGTGGTGTTAAACAATTTGGATAAATTAAATGAATTATTATCAAGTTCTCACACATACCTTTAGTTTTAAGGACTTCTAGGAGGAATCTTGATATTAGGGGTAGAGTTTGAGACCTTATCTTTTCATGATCCTATTCAATTCATGTTTCTCTTGATTTTATTACAACTTATACTATTTTTTTGTGTGTTACAATATTTTTTTGAATTATAGTTGTTTAATATATGTCAATAATGTGCTTATTCTTGGTTGTTATTGGATAGGATTAATTGATTTAGCTAACTAATATTTTATCGATTACTCTATCATAACTAGTAGAGTTTATTACATTGATAATGTATGTAGGTGTTGATCAAGATGATATTTAATGAATGAAGTATGTTCGTTGGTGATAGGTTATTGATTTTAAGATGGATTTCAATTGGTTACTATTAGATGTAGTGATAATGTGATGAAATGTTGTATGATTAATTATTACCTAATCTCATAAGGTTTCATGTAATTAGATTTTGTGGATATGATAATTATATGTTGTTACTTGTGTAGATTATTGGATTGGATTTCCTACTTCACTATTATTTTTGAAATGTTATAAATTACATATGATAGTTGCTTCAGCAATTATTGTTCATGTGTTATACTAATAGGTTTTGGTTGAGTATATAGGGGAATTTAGCCAGTGATGTTATGGTCATATAACTACTTCTATGTATTCCTAGTGTAAGAATGAATCTAGACTAGTCTGGGGCACTAAGGTCTTCTTGGCCCACGTTGTGAAATATGTGTTGTTGGTGCTATGTAAATTTTGTGCTGATGTGAAAATTTATTTAATTGTCTTTTCATTGTTTCCTAGGTGATTTTAATTTTTACATTTTTTTTGCACCTTTATAGGGTTTAAGTTTCATTTTATAGCTTGGAAAGTTGCCCAAGTGTGGGTTCTATAGGTGAAGAGTTAATTTTTATCATAAAACACTCTAAAATGGGGTTTAAAACCCACTTTCAAGTCTCACTCTTAAAAGTGGAGAAATTATAGAAGTGGTTATTTGGTTGAGTTATTTGGAGAGAGGAAGTTATCTATTCCTCTTCTTTATAACTCTTATCTCATGGTGTGGGACGATTTGTTCCATTTTTCTTTGGAATTTTTTGTATCTCCTAGAGTCCTTTTGAGAGGAGGAGGAGGATTGTTAAGAAAAAAAAGTGGAAGAGAGGGCTTGGAGAGAGAGTCTTCCAGAATCATATAGAAAAATTCCCTGTAAGATCTACCCTATTTTATCCTTGTTAACGTGTAAAGGAATGTTTTAAAATTTTGATCTTTGCTTGTGAAATTTTATGTGAAATTCACAATTAAATCCTTTGTGATAATTATTGTGGGATATGAGTTGGGGTTTGTCTTGGTTATGAGATCCCACCTTGTTTAGCATGTGAATTAAAATTGTTGTAATGTGCAATGTATGCTATCATGAATTCTATAGGGTATAAATTTGTTGAGGAATCCATGTGAATAGTGGTAATGTGTGCATGGAAAGAACTATGTGGCCCTAGCTCAAGGGTGGGTTGAAGTTACAGACCAATGGTTGGTTAGAGAGCTATTGGTCATATTTTTTCTTTTGGTCAATTTTTCTTTTTCAGGTTTACTTGTTAAAGTTAGGAACCAATTGAGAGATTCATCAAATCTAAGTTCCCAAGGAAAATCAATGTTGATCTTGTGAAAGTAAGAGATATTCAAGTCTTCTTGAGTTAACTTATGCAAAATGTGTTATTGTGTAGATGAATAAGTCTAATATGTAAATTATGTTGATAAGAAAGGAAATTTTTCAAAAGTATATTGCGGTGAAGTTGCACGACAAAAACTAACTATAGAAAAATCACTATTACAATGCATATAGTTCAATCTAATAATATTATTCGTTTGTATAAAAGTTAAAAATCAAAGAGAATATAAACCTTAAGAAATAAATGTGTTGTCTCCAAATTTTGTGTGTATATGTGCATAGAAAGAAATAATTAAACCAATGGGGACAAATTATAACTTGCATTGTATTTAAAATTGATGAAAACTAAATTTTAGTGTTATTTTAATGTGGTTGATGGAAAATTGTTGAGAAGTTTCTAGAAAGAAATAAAAGTAGTATGGAACAACTCACTTCACAATATTTAAACTCTTATTAGATTCTCAAATATCAAACCATAAAATCTTGTCTCTTTTGTAAATAGACTTTATTGTGCATGTATTGTTAGCATTATTAGTAATATGGTTATATTACATTGTATGGGGCCTACGGGTGTGCTACGGGTGTTTGGGGTTGTGGGTGTTTGAACAGTTCTGAACAGTTTTGCAACCGCCTCATTCCAACTGTGCAACTGCTCATTCCAACTGATTCTCTCTTGTATAAATGTGCTTGCATATTGATGAATTAATTTATTAAGTATTTGCCCCTTGATTTGGTATGAGAGCCGTTTATGCCTTGCATTAAAATCTGGTTGCATTTTAATAGTCATGCGCAAGTGCAATGTCTTCATACGACGGTTTTGTTACAGGCGTAGGGAGGATGTTCTTGCAAATAGAGCATGTAAATGTAGAGGAGATTGATGATGTCTAAAATTTCCCTTGGAGCATGCCAATACAGATCAGTGATATTTGACATTCGAATTCTTTCTGCTCACCTCGATTAAAATATTCATACCCACGGCTTTCTGGATGTGTTAATTGACAAATCAGAGGCGTAGGAAGGAGGAAAATCTTGTGAGAGAAGTATTATTTCTTCATAATTATTTGACTTATTATCCATTGTCCTAAAAAATTAGGAGAATTTTTATTTTGGAGTTTAAAGAATCGTTTTGTTTGGAGTTGATGTCTAGTAAAAATTTCATATCATGGATGAGGAATGACCATTTTTTATTGAGATTATTGGCATTCGAGTTAAGAAACACTTGGAATTGTGGGTCTACAAATTTAATTTTTAGTGTGATACAAACTGTTTGGAGGGATTGCTGCCAAAGAAGTCAGGGAAACTATGGATGCGAGGTGAGCAGTTTTGATATGTTTTGGAGCCTTTTAATGCAATTTGTGAGGATAAATATACTCAGCATCTCTAGAGAAGATTAGCATTCAATGTGGAAGTGCTGGTATGATCGCATTTATTGTTATTATAGGGTTTGAGTGAACACATATACTTTGTTATCTTTGCTGGTCGATGGCTCATTTATAGTTATTCATTTTGTTAACTAATGTCTTATTATAGAGACTATGAGTGATTGGTTATTTGTGGTTTAGGGATTCACATTGGAGAGTTAGTTATCAGTCATGGCCATACATATTATTCGTCTTGACAGAGTTTTTGGAAAGTGTTTACTTGTGGTATGTAAGGATATTGATAGAGACAATTACATGTCTCCAGCGGAAGCCATGAAATACAAGCCATGAAATACAGGTTTATTTATGGAGAGATTGACCAAGAGTCTATTTTATCTGTTACTCTTCTATCAAAGGTTGTAGTACTTCTTTTGGTGCTATGTTTGGATAAAGCATAACCAGATCAAAATGGAGGCTAGTGGCATTGGAGGATGGAGAAACTTCCATCATCTCAAGTTATCTTCTCACTTTTGAGATGATTCTTTGCATGAGAAGCATTTTTGGCTTTAGTTTATTGGATTTTCTTGGTTTTTGCTGGCGGATTTGAAGAGTACATATATTGTGAAGTTTAATTTTTTGAGACAAGTAAGGGGTTTGGTGTAGAGCTCAATATGGATGATTATCTAGTGAGCACTCGAGATTGTGATCCAAATTTGTAGTGTCGAAAAAAGTAGCCCTTTTTCATGCTTAGTTTGGGAATGTATGATTAATGGGAAAAAGGGACTTAATTGTGCCTTATTAAGGGTATTGTAAAGTGTTTTATTATACATTCACATTAATCTAAGGCCTTATTAAATAGTTGAGGTTAATTTGAGCTTAAGTGGCCCCTTTAATTCGAAACCAATTTCACCACTATTGGCGAATGAGTGCTCTTTAATAAGACACCCTTTTTTAACATATTTGGATGGATTTTTTAGTGATGGGTGTCCTCCTTATTGAGGACACCCCTTTTTGAACTTATTTGTGGTGGGATTTTAGTGATTTGAAATTCTAGATTTGAGATCAGCTTGTTGTATTTGAATTTTGAGATTAAATCTTAAGTTTACTATAAATACAAGGCTCTTTTCACCTAGTTTCATTCTAGATCTTCATCAAAAATCACAAGTACATTCACAAGAGCATTATAAAGCACTTCAAGAGCATTTCAAAGGCATTCAAGGGAAGATTATTGAAGTTTTATTACAACAATTCAAGGTCATATCATCATGACAAAGGCATAGCGCATCATGCATGTTGGTGAGCTAGTATGTTGGTGTAGCACTATAGATCCTATTCAAGCATTGTTTCATGTCAAATTCTATGATCAATATTTACATATATTGAGGCCACTTCATGGAAGACTATATATTTTTACTTCAAGATTCAATTGAGGATTGATTTGTTGTAGCATTACATTGTTCATTCATCATTTCTTCGTTCATTTCCATTGTTTCATTACAAAATTTAATTATCAAAATAGGGTTTGACCAAGGTAAACCTCTATCCCCTAACAAACAACATTGTTCTCTTCTTGAATTTGTGATTGTAGGTTTTAGGTTAAAGAGCAAGATTTGGAGAAAAGTTGTCAAAGTTGAAAAGTTGCAAAAGTTTTCTCTACACTTGAAGATCATATAAAGTATTCTGAAGGATTTTTTTAAAATTTTAGGAGCTAAAAACTTGGGCTTTGACAGTGTAAACATTGAAGAACAAAACAAAAAAATTGATTTTTGAAACCCTAATAGGGACCCATTCCCCACTAAAGGCGAATGAGTCACTAGTGATTCCTGAAGCAATGAACATGTGGAATCTAGAGTTGTAGATTGAGAGGAACAAAACCAAGAAAGTGCTTTCCAAAAATCCTAAAAGAGAACCATTTACAACCTTGGGTGAATGAGTCCTTAGTGGGCATTAAAACAACACTTTCCAAAAAAGGTACACATCATTTGACCCTCTTAAAACCTCCCCTTCTGGTATTATAATAATTAGGTAAAATTTTTGCACCTTAGTTGCATCATGTTGCACACATAACTGAATGAAACACACACCTAGTAAAAATTAGGTTCATCATTAATACCCTATTGATTGTGAATGTATTTTATCTATGTTTTATTTTGGTGAACCTAAGTTTTTAACATTCTAACTTCTTATATGGAGTGCATTTAAACCCTAGATCTTAGTTTTGAAATAGTTTTCATTAGGTTTTCACTAGTTGCATTACATTTAGGGTTCTCTAAAATTACATTAGTTTGCATTGAAGATAGGGGATTAAAATCATATTATTGCATTGTTTAAATCTATTTTTTTTTAAAACTACATGCATATTACAATTATTTTGCATAATGTTTGCATATTAGTGTACTTTTCATCACTCATATTCACAAACTAAGTAAAAATTACATTTCAAAAAGTTTCATATAGGTCATCATTAACCATTCATTTTATTTGCATTAGATCATCAAATTTTCAAAATTTATGTCACAAGAGTTAAAGTTTGAAATTGGGCACACTAAACACATAAAAAAACTTAAAAAATCTAATTTTCACCTTTTTGAAACCCTGATCTAGGACTCATTCGCCTTAGGTGGCAAGTTAGTCCCTATATAGACATTTTAGGAAAATTATTCAGTCTTTGTTGGTCTTTGGTTTGCATTTTTGTTACTGTGTTCAGATCTGAGAATTAAATTCCTAAACCTATTTGTCTTTGCATTTAATTTATTGCTTATTTAGATAGATTGTGCAACATTGTGGAAAATATTCTCCATATTTCAATTCAAATTAGTGTTATATTTTTGTATTTTTATTTCATTTTTAACATCGTTGTAGAATTAGATAGATTAGTTTATATTTTGGAATCATTAGAAAACAGAAACAAAAACCAAAAACATCAAAAGAAACAAATGAAAAAATGATAAGCCTTGGAGAAATAATATCCCTCAAACCCTTTAGCTATGATGGATTTGGAATGTTAGATGAAGCCCTTGAGGACTTCATCTCACTTAGATCATCCACTAAAGATTTCAAGCAAGAGGATGCAAGCATATACAATCATGACATTCATAATTACTCTTCTACTTATGATGAAGGTATTTGGGTTTTTGAAGAAAAAATCATTGAGAATCATGAAAGTATTGTTTGTCTCTTTTGGGAAGATGGTATGAACGAAGAAGATGAGATCATTAAAACTACTTTACCTAGTCTCCATGCATCTCCCATCACCTCCCCTACTTGTGAGAATTATTTAGTGAAAGATGATTTAATCATGAACAATCATGAAAATCACATTTGTGAAGATAATAGTTTGTTGTTAGGAGATCCAATGATTGAATGTTATAGCATTATTCCTCTCCTTCCTAATATCCCTAAAATTTGGAAATACTTATTAAAAAAAAAGGATCCAAGCATTGGTAAGCATGAAAACCATAGTTCTCCTCTTGATAACTCCCCTTTTTGTGATAAAGTTAATTTACAAAATATAACCATGGAATGTGACGAACCTCTTGAAAACTCTCCTACTAGGGAAGATATCATGGTGGAAGAAAATGAGAAAACTGACACATTCCTTTCAATCAATAGTGATGTGGCTTCCTTAGATGAAGATGATGAAGAAACATTAGACTCCCCTTCAATAAGAGATCATGAAAATAAGGAAAATCCTTTTGAGGTTATGAACATTGAAGATATCCCTTAAAGTGGTCTCCTGAGCCACTTCTTGCCATTTTCCACCCTCACAACAACCACAATTTGAAATTAAACTGGTGCCTATCTTAGAATCACCTTAAAGGAAATTCGATAATGATAATGTTTTGCAACAACCAAGTTGCATTACCATTTCTCATATATACAACAAAGTGTATACAATCAATGTTGAGCCTAAGCCTGGAAGTTTTTTGCATGTCGAGAAAGAAAATGAAAATCATATTGAATAAGTCACAAAATTATTGGAAGATTCTTCAAGTTCCTTTGATTTCATACCTACATACATGGGAGAATACATGATCATAACAATAGAGTCTAGAAAGGAAATAAATAAAAAATAATGTCAATACAAAATTCAAATGCATTGACTTCAACCACTTTAGAATAAAATACAACATACATGACACACTTTGATGGAGTTGAACAAGCACCGAATCTAAAAGAAATGAAAAATATTTATGGAAGAGGTTATGAAATTATGAAAGAACTTGGGTATAGTGGAAAAGTTTGTGGTGCTAGAAAATAGTGTAATAATGTATCCATGTCCCTATAGATTCTAACACACAAGAAATGGCTAATGGTTTTGGTTATTGTCCCTTGAAAGAAATAAAAAATCCTTCACTCAATATCAATACTCTTACAAAAGATTCTTATAAGCCAACTTTAACATTAGTGTATCCTAAACTAATAGATACCACATGTGGGAATAGCTCACTAGATATGCATCAAGTTGATAGTTTATTTACTCATTATAATCAATAACATTTGTTGGCACTCGTTTCCATGTAATATTTGTAGGATCATAACATACTCACTATTTCATGTTTAACATTCATTGCAAATTATCCTCTTTTTGCAAGGAGAAACATATCATCATCCATTCTTGGCTCATCCTTATCCTACACTTAGTGGGGGCAAGGGGTTAGGTAGCCTTGTCTTTGTATGACACTTTTCATTGTGTCTTTTGGCAATTTGACCACCTTCCATGTATATATAAGACCAAGCTTTGGATGTGGATGACATGCCTTAAGTTGGCTCGCATGTGATGTACTTTTATTTCTATATTTAGAGTATATTTTGGGGGCAACCCCTTTTCATGATGAAGCTTATTGGAAACATATTAATTGGCATAAGGCTTTCAAAGTAAGCTCACTTGTGTTGTTAGAATTTATCATTGTCTACTTTAAAGTAATTGTTCATAGAATGGTGTTTAGAAATTTCTTTAATGTTGGGGGATATATCGAAACTCATATTTCATTGTGAGATTTTCTTACTTCTTGTGATGCATCCTTTTCTTGGTGGTGTCATTGGGTTTGATTTCCTTCAAGAGCATGATATTTCTTTGAAATTTCCTCTCATGGACATGTCAGGCATGATTTTCCCTAAGAAGAGGACTTATATGAACTAAGAAAAGTTCCTTTCAACAAAAACCTTTACTTGTATGATTTTTCATAAGCTCAAAGTGTCATGTTGTGGCACCCTATTGAAGTTATCTGAGGGATAGATTTTGTATGGTTAGTTTAATAAGAATCCTAAGCAAGGGCATGCATTTCTCATCATTTGGTGAAAAGTTGATACAAAGGCATTTATTTCTCACTAACCCACCCTTTTTGGATACTCACTCAACAGACAACTTAAATTTTCGTTGCCTCAAAGTGAGCATGCATTTTGGATAAACAACTTAGATCTGATCCACATCATGTTGGAAAAACGGTTGAGGATTGATCCACTTCTCATTTTTTTTTCTTTCTTTTAGTCTTTGATATTCTATGTTTTTGTATCTTGATGTTGCATATCTTACACCTTGTTTGTGTCCCTTTGTGATTATGTTGTTTGACATATAATCTTTGATTCTAGGGTTTTGATTACCCTCCTTGATCTTATTCATCTTATATCAACCATATTGGTACACTTGGACCCCTCTTGAATGTCTACTTTAATGTGAATTTGAATTAAGGTCCTCCTCTGACTAAAGTGGGGGCTAAATGTAGCATAAAAAAAGTAACCCTTTTTCATGCTTAGTTTGAGAATGTATGATTAATGATAAAATGGACTTAATTGTGCCTTATTTAGGGTTTTATAAAGTGTTTTATTATAATTTTAGATTAATATAATGACTTATTGAATAATTGAGGTTAATTAGAGCTTAATTTTCCCCTTTAACTCAAATCCAAGCCTTTTACAAATTTTGAATGATAAATCTTGACAATCGTTATAATATTTCACAAAATTGACTTTTCAAGGCTTCAGTCCTATGTTTGCGACCTAGGACACTTTTTCCACCTTGAGAAAACAAGTTTTGGTTAGGTCCCAAGACTCCGTTTTGACATGAAAAATAATAATTTTAAACATTGGTCCTTGTAAAGTTTGCTAGAACCCATTTGCCACTATTGGCGAATGAGTCCTCCTTAATAGGACGTCATTTTTTAACATATTAGTCATGGGTTTTTTTAGTGATATTGCACCACATTGAAGCTTGGTCCTAGCAAATTGTGCTAGGACCCAATAGCCCAAGGTGGCGAACCAGTCCTCCTTACCTAGGACACCCCTTTTTGAACTTATTTGTGGTGAGATTTTAGTTATTTTAAATTCTAGATTTGAGTTTGGTTTATGTTATTTGAATTTTGAGATTAAATATTACATTTAGTATGAATACAAGGCTATTTTCACCTAGTTTCATCCTAGATCTTCATGAGAAATAAAGAGTACATTCACGAGAGAATTATAGAACATTTCAAAGGCATTCAAGGGCATATTGTTGAAGTTTTATTGCAGCAATTCAAGGTTATATCATCATGTAAAAGGCATAGTGCATCATGCATGTTGGTGAGCTATTATGTTGATGTAGCATTCCAAATCCTATTCAAGCATTGTTTCATGTCAAATTCTATGATCAATATCTACATACATTGAGGCCACTTCATGCAATATTTTTGATTTATACTCTAAGGTTCAATTAAGAATTGGTGAGTTGTGGCATTATGTTGTTCATTCATCATTTTTTCATGCATTTATTTTGTTTCATTACAATATTTAAGTATCAAAATAGGGTTTGACCTAGGCAAACCCCTATCCCCTAGCAAACAACATTTTTATCCTCTTGACTATGTGATTGCAAGTTTTAGGTTGAAGAGAAATATTTGGAGAAACATTGTCAAAATTGAAAAGTTGAAAAAGTTTTCATCTACATTGCAAGATCAAAAACATCTTCTATAGGATTTGTTTCGGATTTTGAAGAACTAAAAACCTAGGACATGAGAGTGAAAAATTTAAGAATAGAATAAAGTAATTGTTTTTTGAAACCCTAATAGGTAGCCATTAACCACTAAAGGTGAATGAATTCTTAATGAGGCCTGAAGTGGTGAACATATTGAATTTGGAGTTATAGATTGAGAGGAACAAAAACTAGAAAATAATTTCTAGAAACCTTAATAGGGACCCATTCGCCACCTTGAGTCTTGAACGGGCCTCGAAAAAAAAATTTCCCAAAAAGGTACACATCATTTGACCCTCTTAAAACCTACCTTTTTGTGATTATAATAGTTAGTTTTTATTTATGCACATTAGGTGCATCATATTGCACAACAAATTGAATGAAACACACACCTAGTGAGAATTAGTGTTTCATGTAAAAATAAAGTTCATTAAAATGATTCAATCAAGATAATGAACCACTAATTTTGAATGCTATGAAACATATAATTATGAGGGCCAAAACATGCAAATAAAAATAAAAAACTAACTCTAATTGTTATAGCAACTATGAGGGGAGTTTTTAGAGCTTAAAATGGTGTGTACCTTGCTGCAAGAAGCCAATTTATAGGGAACAAAGGACTCATTCACCTTTAGTAGCAAATGGGTCCCTATTAGAGTTTCTAAAACTAAGATTTGGGTTATTTTCCTTGATATATTCTCTTCTCAGCTAAAAAAAACTTGTAATCAATTTTGTAGCTTCAATTCTTTCTTCTTCCACTATGAAGGTCAAGTTTGAAACTTAACAACTTTGACAAATTTTCTCCAAAATTCTTGTCCACTTGATATTCAGCCTATAAATCTGCAAACACACACACAAGCGGAGAAACATTTGTTGATTATTATTGAATAGGGGTTTTCCTATGTTAGATCCTTTGCAGGTAATTAAACCCAATGATGAAATAACAAAATTTAAGCGTGAAACATGAAAGGATGCAATTGATGATACCTTGGAATTTGTCTTAGAAGGTAAATATGCAATCTAACATGTAGTGGCCATGAAGAATGTAGATATTAATCTCAAGTAATATGTGAAAAATTCTTGCAAGTAGATCTTAAATGCTACATTCACTATCTTAGCTCAACAACATGCATGAATGCACTAAACCCTTTTCATGAGAAAATGATTTTGAATTGATACAATAGAACCTCGATAATCTTCCTTGAAATTCCTTTAAAAAATATTTTGAAGTGCTAAATAGGGCTCTTGTAAAGTATTAGGATTCTCTCTCAAAGTTGCTAGGATTGATTAGGATGAAATAGTGTGAATTAACCCCATATTTATACTCAATCAAGAGATTAACATTGAAATTCAGACAATTCAAGCCAACAATAGATTTGGAAACAAACATTATTAAAACCCTACCAAAATGAAATTCAAAAAGGGGTCCTCATTAAGGGAGGACCCATTCAACATTTGTAGAATTTTCCAGGATCATGCCTTCAGGGAATGAAAGTACATCAAAAAACCATGTAGAACCTACAAAGAAAGAGGGTCCTATAGAGGGTCGAATTGAACAATAGGGGAAATGGGAAGATAAAAGGGGGTACCTTCTCGTTATATTTTACCTAAATCATTCAAATATGTCCTAAGAACCTTAATCAGATTGATGACCAACCTCTCAAGGTGAATCAATACACAACTAGGAGGGCTTCATAGGGGTTGTTCTTTCAAATTAAGGGTTTCACCACCAATAAAATTCTTGGAGAAGACAATGTTTGAAAACACACTGTGATATAAAACATATTTAAAATGAGCAAAATGAAGCTTACAAATACTAAAAAATTGAAAAATCCAAGATAGGGTATGTGTACCTAGGAAACTTGGAGATGTTGATAGGATTATTGAAATACAAACAAACTAACAAAATATGCCTTGGAGGACTAAGACACCTTTGCTCCCGTCTTAGTCCAAGTACTGTTTTTTAGGGAAAACACAAAATCTTTAGATAACATAACAAAATCCTAAAAAATCTCTGAAAGATTCCACTTGGAGGACTAATACGCCTTGCTCCCATCTTAGTCATGATCTAAAGTTTTGAAAAGTTTGAATGTGGTCCAAAGCTCCCAGATCTATGATGTCTTTCTCTTAGATCTCATGTTTGAAAATAGGTTAGTTTCCATGAAAATGACAACTTTGCAATGCAAATTTGCACTCCAAGTGATCTTCAAGTCTTCAACCTAGATCTGCAAATACAAATGAACAATATGGAAACAAATGTTGATTGTTAGTGAATGGGGGTTTGACCAAGTCAAACCCCTTGTTGGTAATTAAACCTTGAAATGAAATGGAAATGATGAAGGAAATGGTGAATGAGAAAAATGCAATGCTACAACTCACCAAACCCTTGCAAAGGCTACAAACTTATTTGCAATGGATACAATGGACACATATCTTGAAATACTTGATAGATCTTGAATTAATTTCTTGCTTAGATCAAAACCATAGATCACAAATGTTAGCACAAAAGCACACATGATGCAAGAACAATATTTAACATGATGCTTGAAACTTGATGATGGCTTCAAATGCTTGATGAATTTCTCTTGAATTCTCTTGTGAACTCAATTATTCTATGATGAATGCTCTCACAAAATACTTAGGTTAAAATGATTGAATGAACCTTTTATTTATACTTGTCTATGTTTAATATCCTGAAATCATATCACACCTAGCTGACATATGAATTCAAAGAATAAAGGAGGTGAAATCTTAACAAAATTTGAAATTAAATATTGAAAAATGTCTCAAGGAGGACTAAGATGCTGTAGGTGGTGTCTTATTCCCAAGTGAAAACCTAGGGCACAAATACCAAAAAGGGGCCCAAAAAGGATGCCTCAAAATTAGGGTCATAGGAGCACGGGGGGAAAAAGATGCCTTTAGTGGAATTTTAGTCACAACAAGAAATTAGGGACACACCAATCAGAGTCATTAAGAGATCAGATATGCATTGGAGAATGTCAGGATCAACCAAAAAAATATGTCATTCATAGGGCTTGTGGATATAAAATATAACCAATTAAGCCATAAATAAGGATAAATAAAGCAAGGCGAGCCCAAACAAGTCTGAAAATGAAAGGGTTTGCATTTTACTACACTACATTTAGCACCCAATTTAGTGAGAGGATGAATTTTCTTCAAACTCACACTAAAGTAGCCAACCATGGAATCAAGAGGGTTTAAAATGTACAAATTTTAGTAAAATAGGATGACAATGATCAAGAGGGTGGTCAAGCCTGCAGGATTATGATCCTATGGAAAAAAAACATAGGCACAAAGGAACACACTTACATATGATATATGAAGCCAAAATCAAATCACAAACATACACCATCAAAGTCAAGAGAAAGGTAAAAGAATAATGAACTACAACAGATCAAGCTTTGACTAGTCATCCAACATGGTGGATCGGGTCTAGGATTAAATAAGATTTAAAAGTGGAACATGATGTCCACCATTCAAACAAAACACATGCTCATGAGGCCTAGTGGGAACTAGTTGTCCACAACGTGAGCCCCAGGAGGGACCATATCAAAGCCATACATATATGACTTTAATAAGGTACAAAAATGCATGCTCACATGGGCTAGTGAAGCTAGGTGTTAACTAGGTGAGCCCCAAGTGGTCCATATCAAAGCCATACCTCCTTGAATTTAATAAAAACAAAAGGAAAATTCCCGCAACAAGAAAGAGAGAAGATGTTCAAAGATATTTTTCTTTGTTGATGTGAGGTCTTACTCTTAGTGGACATTTTTCCTAATGTCTCCAAGAAAGGACTCGTAAAAGGAGAAAATATTCACCACTTAGGGGGTGTAGTGCATCACACCATCACTAAGGCGAATATAATATGTTGAGATAGGCCACACTTTTGAAGGAAATTACTCCCAATCTCATGAAAAAGTGGAAAAAAATTGTATGAAGAAAGAAAATCACATCAAGGAATAAGGAAAAGGAAAATGAAATAAAGTTTAAATAATTCCAATGTATGCCCCCATTTTAAATTAATTACTAACAACATGTTGTGAGAAATCACTTTAAAGTAGAAAAACATGGAAAATAAAATGAAAAAGAGGGTTTCCCCCTAGAAAAACATAAGGGATGTATGGATCGAGGGTTAGTATCTATCTGTACAACAATGATATTAGAGAGCTCAAAATTGTTATCATTCTCCAAATACACTCAAAACTAGAAGAATGACACAAAGAGAGTGACAAAAATAAAATAAATTTGGATCAACATGGAAGAGATATAGGGTGTCTCAATGCCATGTCATCCACAAAAGGAAGACACAAAACACAAGCGAAAATAAAATAAAAATCTTTTAGGTCAACATGGAAGAGACATAGGGTGTCTCAATGCCTTGTGTCATCCCCAAAAGGAAAACACAAGAAAAAAGATAAATGAAAAGTGAAAGGCTTACGAAATAGAGAAGAATGAAGGATCAAATAGAGGAAAATAAAACAATACATCACAAGGGATCAGAATATGGGCATGAAAAGAGAAAGAAAAAAACTAGTAAGGCACATGTGTAGATCAAGCATCCAGCAAGTCATTTACATTCTAGTCTTGTTCAATGCATGTGGAATGCAAATCACTAGTGAGAGCGATAACATAAAGTGTTGCACTAAGAGAGTCACTAGGTTCAGCACATGGTGAATCAGTTGGTTTAGGAGGATCATCATGGTTGTTATCGTTTAACCACATGGATGAGGAAAATAACAAGTTCAACTGATTATGCACTTCCTCATCAATTTTAACTATTTCCTCATCGTCATCCAAGTTAACCACAATAGGAGGATGGATGATAATATCCATGGAAGGTTTTGGTCCTTGTTGTGTTGGATTTATAGTCTTTGGTAAGAGAGGAGGCCCATTTTTTATTGCTTTTGTCAAGAATGGATTTTGATTTTCAATGTTGTTCTCATTATCCATCTTTCGAGCAATAGCACAATTCCTACACTTATGCTCTCTAGAGATATGATTTCTTTTATTATAATTTTCATTATATGTAGGAGTGGGTGATTCAACCATAGTTTCCCTTTCTTCTTGTGAAGCAATAAAAAAATAAACCATGGAAGGTTGTTCAACCACTTTATTTTTGGCTTTATAAATTTTCTTAGGCATAAAATTAAGACTTGTTTGGTTTTCTCTAGGTTTCTTGTAGGAAATAGGTAAGGGTGTTTTTATGTATGGGTCTTGGTTTATATGAAGAGCTTTAGGTGCATCATTTTCTATTTTAGGTGGTGGAAGTTCAAGCATGGGTGGAGGGAAGTTTTCAAGGGATAGTTTGGTTATGCATTTTTCTTTTGAAATTTTGTTAGGATAGGAAAAGGAAGCCTTCATGTTGTCTCATAGGTTCCATGGGCTCAGGCCAAAAATAATCTAAGCAGAAATTTCCATGGGAAGATGGGGGTCTAAAGCCAGTATGGTTCACAATGAATATTTCATTTCCAACTAGAAACTTACACTTATGGACAACAGATGTGATTGAATTCATGGAGTGAATCCATTTGTAGCCTAACTTCACGTGAAATTGGTCTGAGTTAGAGATGATAGAGAATGATACATTTGATTTCTTTGATCATACTTGTAAAGGGAGTGTGATCAATCCCACCGTAGAATGAGATAAAACATCATGTTTTATGATCCATTCTTTTGGTTTATCATATCTATCTTGAGTGAGTTCATGCAAACATGATATTTCTTCTATGATCACATTCTCTCCATAGACGAGATCAATTAAAATCCTAGGAGTGGGCTTATTATTGATTCTATCAACTATGAAAATAGAACCATCAGGTTTATGTTTAATTGTTTCTTTTGAAGAGAAAGTAATGTCAATGGATTGTTCTTTACAAGGCTTGATGTCAATCACTCCGATAATATAACTTTGTTCATCATTTTTAATAGGATTTTGTTCAACCATAGGATTTTTTTCATGATTTCTCATATGTTCATCATCTGTTTGAACATTAATCACATCGGGCTTAGTTTCACTAACCTTAACAAATGAAATATTATGATTGGGCATGAGATTGGTAAATATTTACAAGTTTTGGTTGGGAGGAGATACATAATTATTACATTTTTCATTCACACCTCCAACTAGGATATGATTGGAATCAATGAGGTCTTGCACATGATGTTTAAGATGCTTACAATGCTCCTTATCATGTCCTTTTTGTTGGTGAAAATCAAAATAGGAATTATGTATAAAGATCAAAGGTATTGGTTTGGTAGGGTCAAGGGGTTTGACAGGAGGTAAGGTAAGCATGTTTTTGGCGAAGATTTGGGCAATGACATTGTGAAGGGTGTCAGGTAGGGGTGTAAATTGTCTTTGTGGATCCCCAAATATAAAAGGATTACTCATATTTATAGTGGATATTTGGGTATCAATTGGTTGGGTAGGTGGAGAGGTGGAGTTTAGTTGAAGGAAACTCTTATGTTGTCTTTTCAAATGGTGATAGGTGTTTTGGTTTTAAGTTTTTGGCTTTTTAGGACAAGTAGAGGTAGTTTTTGGTTCACTAGAACTTATAGAAATTTAGTAATCTCTAAGGGTAGTGCATAGGTGCATGAAGGAAGGAAATTTCATTATCGTGAGATTTTCCATTATCTTGTGTAAATTATTTATGAACATATTTTGGGGATGAGAATCAGGAACCTTCACATTGATTTTAGAATAAAGCAACTGATAGCACAAAATAAATTTAGTTACTTTTTCACCTTCATTTTGCTTGTATCTCATCAAATTAGCTAATTTCATCTCAAGAACCATGTGCACTTGGAAATGGTTAATAAAGGCATCACCAAGTTCATTGAATAAAAAAATTAAGTTATTCAGTAATGCAAAAAAATAGTCTGAGGTCATGCCTTTCAAGGATCAGGGAAAATGTTTAGCCAAATGTTTGTCCTCAAGGGTAAGGTCACTACACAAAGCAGCAAAGGTAGTAACAAGATTATTAGGATCTCCCTTTCCTCCATATTTCTCAAATCTAGGGATATTTATACCTTGTGGCACCAGGGTTCTCAATATCTCCAAGGATAATGGAATACTCATGACATATTATGAAGGTAGACTATTTTGATTTTGATTTATGGTAGAATCTTAGCATTGAAGGGATGGAGCACTTTGTAAAAGGTGGTTAATAATAGGATCATTTATTTTTGGGTGATGTGGAGGTGAATATGGTGATGGTGTGTATGTATTGGAAAGGAAAATGAATGGATTACTTGTGGGAGGAGGTATGAGATTAGATGCCACATAAGTATAAGGATAAGTAGTGGAAATGTGTGAGGTAGGAGAGATATTAATAGTTGGTTGCACTATTATTGTCACTTGAGGAGTTATGTAGGTTGGAATGGATGCTATGGTTGAAGAGGGAGGGGTTTGATTTCCTCCTTCCACATTGTTTAAAGTTTGAGCACCATTAGTGGTGGAAGGAAGATGTTTTCCAAAGATCTAGGTTATGTTACATAAAAATTCTAGTCCTTCATCACTTTCCATCATGCGGTGAATGCTATCTATGATAGGTATAATAGCTTTGGAAATGTTTTCAGTACTCACACTATATTGTAAATGGGCTAGGTCTTCATGCATTTTTATTATTTTTTCTAGAGGAATATGATCAACCATTGTTTTCACACTTGGCATAATTCTTGTACATAAGGTAGGTATGGAAAAGGAGGTGTCAAAGGTATGGTCCATACCTAGTGAACTAGTGACAATACCAAAAGTAAGAGGGCTTGATAACCCAAGATATGCCATGAGTCTCGCACTTTTTTCTAATTACAATATTAACATTAGGACACCAACTACTACAAATAATTCAAGGAATAAACCATAATAAATAAAATGAACACAATCTCCTATGCTTTCAATTACACTTGAAATGAAATAAATTGGAATAACAATTCTGGAAACTGAAACAAGAAATTGAAAGCAGCCCACAAAAACATAGAAAATAAATTTCAAAACTTGAAAATTGGAGAGTCAAAACCAACAAGGACTAAGATTCCATCCAATAAGGGAATTTTAGTCCTCCTGATGAGATGTGGCAGTTCCAGAGGCTGAAATATGAAGAAACCAATAGGGAGATGATTAGAAGCAAAAAAAGCTAAGAGAGACTAAGATACCAGGAAGGGCGTTTTAGTCCCAACAAAGATTTTTCTAAGAGAAAATCAATTTTTTTCTTGAAAAGAACTTTCTTAGGTTTCCTACATAGGGACTTGATGTTTGGAAATAGAAAATGATGCAAAAAGATGCAAAGAAAAGCAACCAATTGAATGCAATATTTTAAATGCATTTTTTTAATTTTGAATGCAAGAAAAATGTTTCTAAATACAAAGAGGATGAATGATTCTCTTTTTATTTTTTCAATCAAATGTAATGTTGTAAGAAGAGACAAAAACAACCTATATGCACTTTCACTAATGGAAAAATAGGAAACTCTAAATGCTATTTCACAAATACAAGATTTAAGAAACCCTAGATGCATAATGCAATGAGTGTAATCTAGATCTAGAACTATAAAGGACTCCAAATTAGAAAAAGAAGAATGCTCAAATAAAGTTAGGTTCACCAAAATGAACAATAGGTGAAATGGGAAGATAAAAGGGGGTACCTTCTACTCCTATTTTACATAATTCATTCAAATATGTCCCAAGAACCATAAAAGGATTGACTATCAACTTCTCAAGGTGAGTCAATACACTACTAGGAGGACCTAGGAGGGGGTGTTCTTTCAAATTAAGGAGTTGACCACCAAGCAAATGCTTGCAAAAGACAATGTTTGAAAACACACTATGCTATGCAAAACACTTAAAATGAGCAAAATGAAGCTTACAAATACTAAAAATGAAAAAATCCAAGCTAGGGCATTTCTACTTGGGAAACTTGGAGATTCCAAAAGGATTCTAGAAATGTAAAAATACTTCCAAAATATGCCTTAGAGGATTAACATGTGTTTGTTGTCATCTTAGTCTTGATTTAAATTTCTGAAAAGTATAAATGTGGTCTTGAGCTCCCAGATCTACAATGGACTTCTCTTGGATCTCAAGTTCTGAAATAAATAGATTGGACCTATAGGTGAGTTTTTGTGAAGATGAAATTATTTCAATGTAACTTTTTAACTTCGAAAACTTTGCACTCTAAGTGATCTTAATGTCTTCAACCTAGATTTGCAAATAAAAATTGAAAATATTGAAAAACTTGTTGATTGTTAGTGAATGGGGGTTTGATTTGGTCAAAACCATTATTGTTAATAAAACATTGAAATGATGAAGTAAATGGTGAATGAACAACATGCAATGCTACAACTCACCAATGCCTTGTAAACGTTGTGAACTTGTGTGAAATGGCTACAATGGAGATGGATCTCGAATTACTTGCTAGCTTAGATTATAACCCTACATAATAAATCTTAGCACAACAACACACATGATGCAAGAAAAATATTTGAAATGATGCTTGAAACTTGATGATGGATCCAAAGGTTTGATTAATTTCTCTTGAATGCTCTTGTTAACTCAGCTATGCTTTGAAAAATTCTCAAATAAAATACTTAGGTTGAAATGAATGACTGAACCTTGTATTTATACTTGTTATTGCTTGCTATCCTAAAATCATATCACATCAAGCTGACATATGAATTCAAATAATAAAGGAGGTTAAATCTGGCCAAGATTTGACTTTACATCTTGAAAATGAATCAAGGAAAACTAAGATGTCGTAGGTGGCATCTTAGTTCCAGCTGATGAAACTTGGGGCGTAGACACCAAAAGGGGCCCAAAATATATTCCTGAAAATTAGGGTCCTTGGACCTCGGGGGGACAAAGACACCCTTATTGATATTTTAGTCCTGACCAAAAATCAGGGACACACCAATTAGAATCATTAAGAGATTAGATATGCATTGGAGAATGTCAGGATTAATCAAAAATATGTCATTCATAGAGTTTGTGAACATAAAATAGGACCAATTAAGCCATAAAGAAAGATAAATAAAGCAAGGCATGCTCAAACGAGTGTGAAAATGCAAGGGTATGCATTTTACTACACTACAAGATCCATTTGCCACATAGGGTGAATGGATCCTAGGACCTCAAATTTTCCCAATTAAATGTTATGTGAATTTTTGAATTATGGGTTTTGAGATCGATTGTCAAGAGGTATCACAAATAGGGCTTAAATTTTAATTAAATTGGCTAATTAACTTGAATTAACCACAATTAATTAGGGATACCCTAGATAAATGTTAAATTTTGTTACAAAACTTTACAACTTTTAAAGGAGAGTACACATTAAGTAGATTTTGTTAAAAAGGGGCCCAAGATAAAAGTGAATGTGTCACAACACATTACAACATTAAGCCTAAGAAAAATTAGGTTAATTTAATGAAAATTATTCTTAAATCAGGAAAGGAAAAGGGATGATTGTTTTGTTGCTGCATTTTCCCCTCACTTTAGTGAGATGATGTCCCCATGTCAAAATCACACTAAAGTAGACTTTCAAGACACTTAAGTATGTAGCAATAAAAAAGATGCATAATCATACCCTTTCAAAGGCTATGAAAAATAAACAAACGGATCAAGCACAACCATTTCAAGGCGATGTGAAATGGGGATATTTTCCCATAACATATGCTTCTCACTCTAGCATAGTGGAACCTTAGTCTATCCACTAGGTGAGTTGTCCCAAAATATGTGTATGCTCACTTTGGGCTAGTGGAACCTTAGTTTGTCCACTAGGTGAGTTATCCCAATGAAGTGGAAAATGAGATAATCATATTAGCCTCTCATACGATATTGAATTTATCCTCTTGAAAAATTTGATAAGGCACAATAATGTAATGAGTTTTGTAAATGATTTTATAATGTCATGTAAAAAAAATTTAAAAGGGATTTTTCTTTGTTCATGTAAGATATTTTTCTTAGGCAGCATTGTTCCTAATGGGTCAAAGATAATACAAGTCAAGGGTTTCAAATTATCACTCATGGGATGCCTCATTCTTATCATGCCATGATGGGGGATTGTACAGTCTTGGAGGACATCAAACCCAATGACACCTCCAAGAAGAGGACACATCACAAAAGAGAAAAAGAAAAATAATGCCATGAAATATGCCGAAATATGTCATCGATCTATGCCTCCAATTTAAAGTGGTTGCTACACCATTACTATGAGAAATTTCTTTAAAATAGCCACTACTTTGTCCTAATACATGGGAGATTTCCTCACAAAACCCTATTCTAATTCATATGTTTCCAAAATAAAGCTACATCATGAAATAGGAAGGGTTTCCCAAAATAAAAGAAATACTAAAGATAACTCAATATGTCGCATGTGAGCTAAGTTAAGGAATTTTAGTCACATCCCAAGCTTGCTCTTACATATACATGGAAGGCAGTCAACTAGCCCAAAGATACAATTGACAAGTGACAGATAAGGACAAAGCTACCCAACCCCTTTCCCTGACTAAGTGTTGGAAAAGGGTGAGCCTAGATGATTTATGAGAAACATGACAATCAATATCAATTAGAGGAAATAGGTGCTGCAACACAAGGAAGAGCACCATAATCCTTAAGATGTTGAATTTCATTATTCGAAGCCTTACATTGATTAGTAGAATGATCATGAACTCTATGATATGCACAAAATGAACTCTTGTACTAAAATTTATTTTGTGTCCTTGGAGGTAGAGATATCAAAAGATCTTGGAGGATTCTTGACAAGATCTCTCTTGATCAATAGTAGAATATGTTTATTTATTTTTCAACAAAGATATCTCATGATTAGTACAATATGTCATTCTTTCACAAGACTCTTTAGATTGCAATATTTTGTACTCTCCTTTATAGGAGGGTGTAAAATCTAATGTACTCGAATCGTTATTTTTTTGCATGATGACATTGAAATTAAGTGAAGGTTAATTTTTTTATTTCATTTATTTCGAAGGACAATAACCAACACTGCTAGTTTCTATCAGTTCAGGATGAACTAATGTTAAATTTGGTTTAGGAGAATCTTTTGTATGAGTGTTGATATTAACTAAAGGCATGTTTTTTCCTTTCGGGGGACAATAACCAAGACCATTAATTGTTCATTGCATGTTAGGCTCTATAGGGACACAAATATCTTGTTCTCTAGCACCAGTTCCTTTTCCACTCTAACCAAGTTGTCTCATAAGTTCAAAACCTCTTCCATAAATTTTTTTCATTTCTTTCAAATTCGATTGTTTCTCATAATCAACCTCATCAAAGTTTGTTGTGTAAATTTTATGATATTCTAATGTACCTGAGGTGGATTCTTTTGATTTTTGTGTCAGCATTACTACTTTTTCCTTTTCCTTTTCAAACTCTTTGTTGATGATATTGTATTCAACCATGAATGCACATGTTAAATCAAAGGAACCCAAATAATCTTCTAACAATTTATTGACTTCCTCAATTTTCCTCTCATGTTCTTTTTCGTTCATAACTTCCCTTTTGTCGTTGATTCTAGTTCTTCCAAATGATCTCATCCTTCACACTCGATAATCAAGAAATTTTCAGGTTGAGGATCATCCTTAAGTGTGTAAAATATATTTTTATAGACATACTTCATTATATGATTCCAGGTAGAAGGCACCCCATCCATCTTATGAATCCATGGTCTTCCTAAGAGGATATTTTATGAAATATCATGAGGCATAACATGGAAATAAGTTTGTAGGATAAACTTTCCAATGCTAATAGATAATATGATGACTATAAGAGGTTGTTTTACTATGTTACAAACCCATGAATAGATAAAAAATCAAGTTGAATCTGGATTTTGTCTACTTTAATCTTATCAAGAAGGTTTATGCTGCACATAACAAGGGCCAAGTCACTATCAAAAAGAGCTCTCTTTATCTTGGTTTGATTAAGATAAGCTATTATCATGGAAGCTTCATTTTCTTTTCTCTTTTAATGAAGGTAACTCATCTTGATGAATGGTAATGTCTAGGTTTGTTGAAATTATAGTTTCTATTTGGGCTGCCACATTATTTGATTGCACATTAGGAATCATAGAGATTTGTTGTAACGCAGTTTGAATCAGGTTATGATAATGAGGGGAGGCTTGAAGAACCTCCCATAAGGATATCTTAGTAGGAGTATTCTTTAGTTTTTCAATAGGATCATACTCCTTTTCAATTTTTAAAGGCAAACAAGGAGGACCAGGTAAGATAGGGTTAGGCAATGGGAGGGATGTTTGAATTGTTTTTCTTGGTTGCAAATTATTGCTCGTGTTATGTGTATAAGAAATGGTATTGTAACTTGATTTCTATGAAGCATTATCAAGTTTCATTTTAGGTGGTTCTAATATAAGTGATGGTTTATTTTGAACTTGTAGTTTTTGTGAGGGTGGATAAATGGTAAGTTTAGGATCAAGAGATTACTACAAGGGATTTATAATGTGCATATAATCAAGAGAATTATCCTTATTTTGATGATCTCTTAATGAAGGTGATTCTAATGTGTCTTCTTCATCTTTATATAATGAATCCTCATCAATATTGTTTGAAATACATGTGTCAATGTTCTCATTTTCTTCCACCATTATATCTTCCCTAGTAGGAGAGTTTTTAGGAGAGCTATAAACTAGATGTTAATGAAATTTAGTGTTTAGTTCTTCTAAAATATCTTCATCACAAGTAGGGGACTCATGAATGGTAGAATTATCTTGTTCAATCATGTGTTCCCTAGTAGGAGAGGTAAAGAAAGACAAACAAATAGGATTTAGTTAACTCTCATTGGTTTGATCTTCTAATACCAATATATCTTTGTCACAAATAGGAGAGATGTTAGGGGAAGACCAAATTTGATTGTCATGATTATCCACCATTATATTCTCTTTCACCAAAGAATTCCCATAGGGGAAAAGATGAAATTTTTCTTATCATGTTTAGAAATGTAGGATACTAACATTGTTAGAGAAAAACTGCAAGGTACTTCTAGCCATCTTATGTAATACTTCAAAAATATAAACATTGTAATCCAAAGATGAAAAGTAGTTTTATCCAATGTATGAAAAGATTTAAGAAAAAAAAGTGTATCCAAAAATGAAAAGCACTTTTATCAAAATTATGCAAAAGTGAAAAGTACTTTTATCCATATTATGAAAAGTTTTTGAAATATGAACATTTATAGATTTGATGATTTTTGGAAAAAATTTCAGTGCTATGGAAGGCAGTTTTAGGCCTCGTTAGGGACTCATTCACCTTTACTAGAAAATGGGTCTTGGATAAGTATTTTGGGAATGTTTTTGTTGATTTCTAAGTGATTTTCAATGTTTTTCAAATGCCAAAATATTTAGGTCAAGCCTGATCAAGGAATCATTTGCAAGTATATAAAAATGGATCCCAGATCATGGTTTTGAAAATGAAAAAACTACAATTTTTAAGTTGTTTTATGTGTTTTATGTGCCCAGTTTCAAACTGTAACTTTTTGTGACAAGAATTTCTAGAATTTGATGACCTAATGCAAGTGAAATGAAGGGTAAATGATGACCTATATAACACCTTTCTGGAATGTAAATTTAGGTGATCTAAATTATATTCAAAATGATTGACTTGTTTTTGTATTTTTTAAATTTTAAGAAATGCAAAACAATTCAATTCTAAACCCTAAATGAGATGCAATTTTGAATGAAAAGTATGAAACCCTAAATTAGATCTAATTCAATGAAAAGTAAATGCAAATGGATGCAAGATCTAACCTATGATAAGAAGGAAGAGTCCAACATCAGAAAATTACAATATTCAATAGGTCGGGTTCAACATTATGTTTCATGTAAAAATAGGGCTCGTTAAAATGAGTCAATCAAGATAATCGACCAATAATTATAATGCTATGAAATATACAATTATGAGGGGTAAAACATGAAAAGAAAAATAGAAAGTAACCGTAACTATTAAAGCAACTATGAGGGGATATTTTAGAGCTTGAAATGGTGTGTACCTTGCTATAAGAAGCCTGTATTTAGGGCACAAAGGACTTATTCGCCTTTAGTTGTGAATGGGTCTCTATTAGGGTTTTTGAAAAGGAGATCTAGGTTATTTTCCTTGATATTTTCACTCTTAGATCCTTGGTTTTCAACTCCAAAAAACCTATAATCAATTTTGTAGCTTCAATTCTTTGTTCTTGCACTATTAAGGTCAGCTTTGAAACTTGACAAATTTGAATTTTTTTCTCTAAACTTCTTGTCCACTTGATCTTCAACTTGTAAATCTACAAGCACACACTCAAGAGGAGAAAAAAAATTTGATTGTTAGTGAGAAGGGGTTTGCCTGAGTCAAACCCTTTGTAGGTAATTAAAACAAATGATGAAATAATGAAATTGAAGGATGAAATGTGAAATGATGGAATTGATGATGCCTCAAAAGCTGTCTTGGAATGTAAATATGCAATCTAAAATTTACTGGCCCTGAAGAATGTAGATCTTAATCTCAAGTAAGATGTGAAGAATTCTCACAAGTAGATCTTCAATGCTACATTTGCTATCTTAGCTCAACAACATGCATGAATGCACTAAACCCTTTTCATGATGAAATGATATTGAATTACTACAATAAAACCTTGATAATCTTCCTTGAAATGCCTTTGAAAATTATTTTTAAGTCATATATAATGCTCTTGTAAATAATGTATTGGGATGCTATCTCAAAGATGCTAGAATTGCTTAGGATGAAACAAAGTGAGTTAACCCCATATTTATACTAAATCAAAATATTAACCCCAAAATTCAAATAATTCAAGCCAACACAAGATCTAGAAACAAACATTATTAAAATCCCATGAGAATGAATTTCAAATAGGTGGTTGTAATTATGGGAGGACCCATTTGCCACCTAGGGTGAATAGGTCCTAACATAATTTTCTAGTACCTTGCCTTCCAGGAATAGAAGTACATCAGAAACAGATGTAGAATCTACAAAGAAAGGGGGGTCCTATAGAGGGTGGACCCATTCACCACCTAGGGTGAATGGATCATAGCACCAATTTCCAAGACCTCAAAATTTCACTATTAAATTTTTGTCTCATTTGAATTATGGATTTCGAGATAGATCCTCAAGAGGTGTCACAAATAAGGCTTAAATTTGAATTAAAGGAGCTAATTAACTATAATTAACCATAGTTAATTAAGGAGACCCTGGATAAATTTGATAGTGTGTTAAAAAAATTGACAACACTTAAAAGAGGCTACACATTAAAATTGCATTTTACTAAAAAGGGGTCCAAGATCAAAGTGAATGTGTTACAACACATTACAATGTTAAACCTCAGAAAAATTAGGTTAATTCAATTAAAATTATTCCAAAATCAAGGAAAAGGGATACTTTTTCCGTTAATACAATTAGGCTCATCATTGATACCCTACTGCTGGTGAACCTATTTGTCCAATGTTTTAGAATTATACCCTTTTGAAGGTCATCAGACAACTTGATTGAGCCATGTGTTTGTAGAGCTCAATATATATTATTGTCGAATAATTCGAGGAATCTATGATTTCATAGTTTATGGGAGGAAGAACTCAAGAATCTGGCTAGGTTCTACACATTTACGAGGGTTACGAGATAGCTTGATGGAGCTCTAGCTAATTCAGGTTTTGTTTCTTCAAGGAAGATCTTCACAAAGGTATGTATATATATTTTTGGTAATCAACAAGTTTTATTATGTAAGCCTTAAGCGAGGGTCCCTTGGCAAGGTGAATTTGTAGTTTGAGGAATAATTTAATAAGAGGTGAATGTTAGCATTATTAGCAATACAATTATATTACATTGTATGGGGCTACGAGTGTGCTACGAGTGTTTGGGTCTATGGGTGTTTAAACAGTTCTAAATAGTTTTGCAACTGCTCATTCCAACTACTTCTCTCTTGTATTAATATGCTTGCATATTGATGAATAAATTGATCAAGTATATTCCCCTTCATGTATAAGAAAAAATTAAAGAACATTTCATATTGATTTTATTTTTCTTAAAATTTCATTATAAAATTATAAATTACAATTATATATTTTTTAATCTATTAATACATATATAACTATATGTATACTTTAATATTACAGACAAATGATATAGAAAAAATAATTTTCCAAATTATAAATGCAAAAAATTACATATTCAAAAATTATATTTATAATAAATATAAATTTAATTAAATAATTTAATGTATATAATATTAAATTCATAATATTAAGTATATTAAATAGAGTATACATTAAAGTGGGTGGTAGGGGGGGGACTGCATGAGGGGTGAAGGGCATATGGCGGGTGAAGTAGTTGAGGTGTGGTGGGTCATTGGCTAGTATTTGCAACTGAGAGTTCATTCTTAGCGGTGATTTTTATATTTTTCCACCTAGATGAACACACTAGCATGGGAGTTCACATGTAGATTGATAAGATAGTGCCCATAATGGGCACTTAAAACAAGATGTGGTTTGGTGATTAAGTGGAAGATTATGAGTTCCCGTTTATCATCTGATGTGATAGGTTACAGAGTAGATTGCTTGGCATTCGAGGATGAGGATGACCTCTCTTGTGTGTAGCATTAAGGCATTAATGCCATTCCCAGTTAAGTGTATTGTTTAATTATGGAAGTCTAGTGACTTATCTAGGTTTAAATGTATGTGAAGTTGTTGTGGTGGCCATTGATTTGAGTTTATTTCTTGTTGTTTGCATATTTATTTAATGTAGTGTGTGCATTGTTGGATTTGTGGAAGAACTTTGTGATGGCTAGGCACTTGTGTTTCATAATTGAAGCATCGATGGAGGGTTTGGTGTGGTTTGGAGAAGACACACTGATTTTTCTACGTGCCAAAACTCACCAAATGATATCTAGGGAGGTAACAAACCAACATCTAAAAGGGTTTATGTCAATATTGACCATCTGTTGGCAGTGCCAGTGAAAATGGTGTTGGGCTCTAGGAATTTAAAAAAAAGCAAGTATAGAAGGGAAAATTTGCGTGTCACTTCCCATTTCCTAGCATCTCTTTTAGACAACTGTGTGCCGAAGGTGGAGGCTAAGGTGTTTCTGGATAAGGTTTTCAATAAGGACCTGTTGGTAGGTGTGGACAAGGTGTTGAAGGTTGCTATTTTGGGGACTGGTATTCCTTGTCTTAGTGACTTGGAGCTTCTAAGGAATATGGATGAGGTGGTGAAGTTTTTTCCTTTTCTACTAGATGTGAAGGGACCGACTCTCACGAGGCGTCAAATGATCATTTTTGTGGTAGTGAAGTATATGAACAAAAAATTTAGGCTCATGGATGTGCAAGATATTGACATGATTGTGGAATTTAATACCTTTGTGAAGGCCAATGGCTTCCTATGAGTATGGGCTATATTTAGTGTTTAAACGTTAATAGTATTTGATTTCATCTTGGTAAAAGCTTGGGTATGTTTAGTATGGTTAATATTGGTGATCTGATTTATGCCAATTTTTGTAAAGGATGGGTTTTCTTGCTTAATTTTCATATGGTTGGTAGTTGTGATTGGGCGGTGGTAATTTGTATAGGTGGGTTGCAATGGGCATATATTTCTGTGGTTGTAAGGGATCTTTTGGCCAATTTTTCTCTTTGGTTTTCCCTTAGTGATTTTCTCGGTGGGTGTTTTGCTAGGTGGTAGTAGCAGTTTAAGCTTGAATGGAAAAACCTGGTTATTTTGATGATTTCCTACATTCATAGATTTTTGTAAATTTTTTTTAAGTCCAATAATATAAGTATAGATCTTATGTATCAAAAAAATAGAACATATATGAAAATTATTTAAACTTTTTTTTGAAAAATTAGTAAATTGAAATAAAATTATTATAATTGATGGGGTGGCCCATGGTTGTGACCCATGGGAGGTGCAACCATGAATTTTATGAGCCATGAGTTTCTTGAAATTGTGTTTGCTCCCTAAGGAGAGGGCTCGACCCTTAAGAGCCAACCACCTCGAGAAAAAATAAATAAATTATGTAAAGTTAAAATTATTATTTATATAAATTAAATAAATAATTTAAGCATTAAAGAAAAAAAGTGATGCATAAGTTTCAATTGTATTTTCTTGGAATCTATAAAGAAAACGAATAAAGTGTAGTAATAAATAATTATTTGTATATAAATATACATGTACATATACATATAAATATACATACACATATACATATACATATACATATACATGATGTATATTAAATGAATTTGACATAGTTTTGAAATCTATGTGTACCTACAATAAAACAATTCAAAAATTCAAAATAGTCATTAAAATAGAATACAAATTTCAAGGAGGTTTTTCAAATGAATTTTTTTGAAGTAGTAAAAGAATAAAGTGATAAATAGAACATCTTAAAAATTGTCAAAATGAAAATCAAGAAATTGAGGAAATAAAAAGGAAATTTTTTGGCTATAAGTTGGTTAGAAGTTAGTGTAGACACATAGAAATGACCAAGGCCCGCAAGCAATATTTTATCACCTTTTTGCCTAACATAATTATGATATTTTAATTATGTTTCTAACCCACCTTCAACTATTAATTACATAATTCATAATTATTTAATTAATTCATAATCTTTCGTTCGTCCTGATTATTAAATAAATAAATCTTATTTATTTAATGGGTCACTAATTGTCAAAGTCTTCTAATAATTAAATAAAGTCATCAATTTATTTAATTAATCCTTATCATTAATGTCCTCCTGATTATTAAATAAATATATTTAAAATATATTGATTTAATATATCACTAATTCCTAAATCCTCTTAATTAAATAGATTTGATAATTTATTTAATTAATTAACTACTTCTTCTAAATTAAATAAGTATTTGTAATTATTTAATTATGGCATGTGACACTTTTTTATTTTTGAATAAAAAAAATTATTTAAAAATATCTCACATGGTTAATTGATTCTTCATTTAGTAATTAATTTAAAAAATCAATTACTACTTACCTCACAAAATATTTATTTTGAATTAATTTAATTCAAAATGGAAATATTCTTCTACAAATCAAGTAATTTCTAAAATTACTGATTTTCTAAAATCTGATTCTCTTGTCTTCTGATTTTTACTAATTTCATCTCAACTGTCACATTCAATCTTGATTTAATTCATTTAATTAAATCTGATTCACACATGTGGGAATTTTTTCCTAACCCTAATTGAAAGTTGCTTTATTGAATCTTGACCTTTGATTCTAGGGCATTCCTCAATCTCTCATCTCGATTGTCCATTTAAGATTGCATTTTCTATAAAATGACAATCTTGATCTCATTTTCAGGATGGATCATTTAATTTATTACTATTTTGGTAGTCTCATTTTGGCATTTTCATATCACACATAATCTTATTTTAATAACTTGCATATTAGAATTAACTTTTCTAGTTTGCATATTAATTTATTTTACAAATCCTTCAAAGGCATTTGCTTAAGGGCTAGGCATATATTAGTTTAAGCACACAAAGGCTAAGGGTATCCATTTATTATAACAACAAGCTTGAGGAGGTACAATGGATGTAGTCATGGAGGAGAGAAATGGGTGAGACTGTTCTATTCTCATTCCTTTTCTCATGATTTATCCTTTGCATTCCATTGAATATTTATTTGTATTGCATGCATGTTCTAACCAAGATCTGTCTTGCAAAAAAATATTTTAGATCATTCTTCCTCATACTAATCTGCACTGGGGCATATTCTTGACTTGTTTTCTTTGCCATAACGCGACAAGTTGCATTATGACAAAGAGGGGCAAATGTAGACACATAAAAATGGCCAAGGCCCGCAAGCAATATTTTATTACCTTTTGCCCTAGCATAATTCTGACATTTTAATTATGTTTCTAACCCACCTTCAACTATTAGTTAAATAATTCATAATTATTTAATTAATTCATAATCTTTCACTCATCCTGATTTATTCACTAATTGTCAAAATCTTCTAATAATTAAATAAAGTCATCAATTTATTTAATTAATCCTTATCATTAATGTCCTCCTGATTATTAAATAAATATATTTAAAACATATTGATTTAATATATCACTAACTCCTAAATCCTCTTAATTAAATAGATTTGCTAATTTATTTAATTAATTAACTACTTCTTCTAAATTAAAGAATTATTTTTATTTATTTAATTATGGCATGTGACACTTTTATTTTTTTTAAATAGAACAAATCAATTACTTATGATCTCGCAAAATCCATATTTTTGATTAATTTAATTCAAAATAAATTTATTCTTCTACAAATCAAGTGATTTCTAAAATTACTGATTTTCTAAACTCCCATCCTCTTGTCTTTTGATTTTTACTAATGTCATCTCAACTATCACATTCAGTCTTGATTTAATTCGTTTAATTAAATCTTATTCACACATATGGGTATTTTTCCCTAACCCTAATTGAGAGTTGCTTTATTGAATCTTGACCTTTGATTCTAGGGCATTCCTCAATCTCTCATCTTGACTGTCCATTCAAGATTGCATTTTCTATAAAATGACAATCTTGATCTCATTTTTCGGATCGATCGCTTAATTTATTATTTATTTTGATTATCTTGGTTTGGCATTCTCATATCACACATAGGCTTATTTTAATAACTTGCATATTAGAATTAACTTTTCTAGTTTGCATATTAGTTTATTTTACAAATCCTTCAAAGGCATTTTCTTAAGGGCTAGGCATATATTAGTTTGCTCACACAAAGGCTGAGGGCATCCATTTATTATAACAAAATAGCTTAATGAGGTACAATAGAAGTAGTCATGGAGGAGAGAAATGGGTGAGACTATTCTAGTCTCATTCCTTTTCTCATGATTTCTCCTTTGCATTCCATTGAATGATTATTTGTATTGCATGCATGTTCTAACCAAGATCTGTCTTGGAGAAAAATATTTTAGATCATTACATTGGTGAACTCGATAATCTAACACACATCTTGCAGGTTTTCATACAGCTTCACATTCTATTTTGTAGGTACAGGTGAACGGAACACGGAAACCGCAGGATCAAGCGACACAAATGCTCTATCGAGCCACATTTTTGCTCGCGAACGATGCATTTGAAAACCTATAATGCATTTGCAAGAAACTAAACTGTAAATGCAATAGTGCACCGCATCTATCTCCAAGCCGCAATTGTCGAGACGCAACTATTGAGTCGCACCTACCGAGCCACATCTACCAGAGCACGCCGCATTTGACTTGATTAACGTCATATTTAAAATTGTAATCTGGATTTGATGCATCTACAACCAGAAATGGATTAATTTTTATTTTTGGATTAAAAAGAACCAACCCTAGGATAAACATTTAATTGGAAATTTATCAATCCTAGGATAGGCAACTTAATTTGGAATTTTCCAACTCTAAGATAGCCACCACATCTCTTTTTTTTTTTTGTTGGTTAAAAATGAATCCCATGCATGTTCTGAAGCAATATCGCCACTTAGTTAGATAATCTTCATTTGGGCTTAAAAACTTAACATCTTTTTGTTGTGTTTGTTGGATAATAGGCATATGCTCTCCCCTATACTAGGTGATCAAAAAGCCAGACTTATCCATTTTTTTTCAGCATTTCATGTTACAACCTTTAGAAGGCCTGCCGTAGTGGGAAAAAGTACTCACCCTACAGGAATGACCTAAGTGGGAACAACCAAAACCAGGTTTTCCAACCCACTATAATCAAAAGCGAATTCGGGGAAAGTTCGCAATTCGATGGCAGTGTGCAAAGATAACCATCCTCAAAACCTTTTTTCTAAAGGTTGGGAGCTCTCCTGAGGGAGTGTATCATTTTTCATGCCAAATGGAAACCTTGACTAAGAAATATAGTGTAGAAACTAGTCGAGTCAGTATCCAAACATTGTCTCAATCACGGTGCAAGGGGAGGGAAGAATCTCCCCACAAGACACTCACCATATAATCACCACAGACTATTTTCTCAGGGGATTCGGTATCCACTTCCATCACCTTGAGTACGCACTTGGAAAAGACAAAAACATAGGTGCTCTCTAGGGGTTGACATGGCTGTGTGAGTCGACGTGATTTTAAGATGTTGGTTGTGGTTGTGACAATGACCTTTTGACTATTAAGAGCAAGTCTATTTGAAGTAGTTTAGTTTTTGTGTTTGTCAACTGTTTTCACACAAACTTCAACAAACTGAACATCAAAAATCTGGGTCAAAAAACTTGTCAAAACGGCAGCATAGTGTTCGGGTTTCTAAAAAAAATTGACCTTTGCAATGCAAACACTCTGCTTAACCGCAATCGCTACGTATCAAGTTGCATTCGCTCTTATGATTCGCATTTGAGTCATAGTGAGCCACATGCGCTCTGATGAGCCACAATTGCAACACACTAAGTCGCATTTGCTAGTGTCTCGCCATATTTTTCATTTTGAGCCGTAATTGCTTATCACTGAGCTGCATTTGATATGTCAAACCGCAATTGCGTAGTACTCATCCACATTTGATCTATAAAACCGTAATTGTCTATCACCGAGTTGTATTTGCCAGTATCAAACCACATTCACTTAAGTAAGTCGCATTTTCCAGTTTTAAAATTGTAATCGACTGCATGCAATGCATTTGCCTGCTTGAACACTGTATTTGCACCTTGAGTGGCAATTGCTTGCTTTCAAGCCGCACTTGCTCTCCCAAACTACAATAGACCTGCCAAACCGCATTTGTGATCCCAAACACCACATTTTCCAAATTGCAAAACAAGTTAAAATCCTGCAATGCATTTGCTTTAGTGCACTGCATTTGAGACCTTAAATGACGCATTTGCATAGCCTTAGTCTCATTCCATCCACCATCATGTCCTCAAGTCACTATGACATGCTTGCTAGTAAAATTGAATGCCAATTCAATAGTAAGGGTCAAGCACAACTTGCTAGGGACTTCAAAACACTATACCTCCAATGCAAGTCCAAATACACCTCAACCTCTAGTCCTCCATCCATCTATCCATCTTGCCAACAATCCATAAGTCCTAGTCCTCTATCCATCTACTATCAAGGATCCCCTAACACCATCCATGGTACTGAGTCAAAACAAACTTCCAATAGTCATACCCACCTTAACTTTGACAAAGGAAATCATCCATCCATCAATCCAGTCCAAGCCTTCAAGTCATATCCTAGGCTTCCATTCATGTCATATCCTAGTCCTTCATCATATACTAGTCCTCCATCCATGTCATATCCTAGTTTTCCATTCATGTCATATCCTAGTTCGTCATCATATCCTAGTCCTCCATTCATGTCATATACTAGTCCTCCACCCATGTCATATCCTAGTCCTCCATCAACATCATATCCTTGCCAGGCGATCATGTCCTATTCTGGCCCATCATCCCTCAACCAGGTCCAAAACTCCATGTTATATCCTAATCCATCATGCACCAATCCATTCCAAGACAATCCATCTCATCATGAAAACATATCTAGTCATGGTCTCCAAAGTCCCATCTCCTTGCACACACTTGAGGATACACGTCAAGAGGAAAGTCCAAAGCATAACATTATAACATCATCGTCATGTCAATATCAAAGTAGTCCATTCCATGACTCCATCTTTACGTCCATTCAAGAAGTCCTCCTACACAATCATGGAACACCAAATACACCTATCCTCGCTCAAGATTCCATCCAAAACCATGTCATTCAGGAGGAACCTATCCTCGGTCAAGACCCTATTTCCAATCATGACATTCAAAGTGCACCCATCTTTGATAAAGAAGTCCACAATGATCCACTCCTTGACCTCTATGCCATTCACAATGAAACACTTGAAGACGATCCCGTTCAACCTTCAATTATTGACACTCCCAAAAGTGAGACACTTGCCTCCATGGGACACATAGATGGTCTACCACTAGAACAAGAATATTCTAGCATGGACATATTTGCAAATGATCAAGCTATAGCTAAATTTAGTTGGCTCTATGACAATGACCATGAAGACGGTTTTGACATAGACTTGGAAGCACCAAAAGAATCATCGGAATCCGACAAGTCACCTAATTAGACTGAAGATATTAATCAAAAACTTTTCCAACATGTCAATAAAGCTACAACATCCTATCAATTAGGATCATCTAAGTTTTTTAGAGTAGGATTTCTTAGAGGAGAAGATTTCAAGCATTAATCTCCCCAATAACGATGGGTTATCATATTGCTTCCAAAGTAACAAGTATCCCATCGCCAAGAAAATCTATCAGATAATGCATTATCAAGGCAAAGGATTAGGCCTACACGTGCAAGGAATTATGGAACATGTACAAGTTCAAGTACATTATCGACATCAAGTTCTTGGCTATCCATCAGTCGGAAAATCAAACAATGTTAATGGTCCCTCCTCGATGTTGGGGGCAACTTTATCTAATACAAATGCCAAAATGGGTATCATGAGTAGTCCTTGTCATAAGATTGTTGCCAATACCCCTTCCCTCCACACCCCAAACCATCATTCCATCATGAACAAACCTTCCATTTGGAACCAACAAAAGTCTTAGAAAATACAAAATCAAATATCAAAGACCATCAAATCAGACAAAAAGTCAAGTGGACAAATGAAGCTAAAATGGATCCCAAAACAAAATGGATCAAGTCAAGAATGAGGCAAAGAAAAGATGCAAAATTCAAAAGTCAATCAAAATGTGGAGCCATAGCACAAGAGGACTCCCACATACAATACATGTCCACCTCCGTCAAAATGGCCATCAAGAAAGACATATGAAAATTTTGGTTCCAAACAACATCCCTACCCAACACCCAAAGTTTGGAGAATGAAAACCAATACATCCGAACATCCAACCAACCCGTCCACATCCGCCATCATCCGTCATAATCCTACGTCCTCCTTAAAATCCAAACATCCCATGTCAAAAATCCGTCGCATCTTGGAAACAACTCTATATCATAAGGACTCTCATGGCACTCTATCACGATGTGCGTATTCTGATAAGGCCAACTCTAGTATCAACAAGGATTACAATGACATCAGACATTTGTATGCAAGCGCTATCATCCTAACAAGGAAACTACTTCAGAAAGGTCATTATTGGCATGTCATGGCACCAGTCTCTACATCGGCATCGTTAAAGGCTTCAACACAATCAGTGGTCATCTAAAGCATCAAGGCTATCCAACAAAAATGCAAAAATACAAAAATATGGAAAAATAGAAAAAACTCATCCCTTGATGAAAACCTGGCAAACAGGCGTCATGGTGACATCAAAAAAATAAAAAAATGGCAAAAATAGTAAAAATAAATGCATTCATCCAAAAGTGAAAAACCTGGCAAACAAGCGCTTTGGATAAGTACCATGATGAAAACTTGGCAAACAGGCATCATGTGTAGAATAAATCATCTATGTGGACAATTGCACTTGGGGGCAAGTCATATCATCTCACATTCCCTTCACATGACATTTCCATCCATCCATCTTAGCCCTATCATGTCCATCCATTTTCCTAACTATTTTGATCTTGACAAAGACTAAGGCGCAAACACAAATCATGCTTTGGAAAATTTTTGACATTTCTATCTTTTGGTCATACCTCATCATTCATATCATGTCATTACCATCATAGCCTCATGCGACATCATCCTTGGAGACCATGTGATAATTCTCCTAGTCCAAGCTAGTCATGTCTCCTATCTCTTACCAAAGCCATCCATTGTCCTTTTATACCTATCACCCATCTCAGTTTCCCTTGTCAATGGTTTACAAATCCCTCATCATTCTATCTAGTCCTCATCAAGTCATTTCAAATGCAACAATATGCCACCCTAGCACATTATCCAAAACATTCCTTGGCTTTTTCCCTAGCCCTGCTGCAAACTTTTATCCTCTTGTCATGTCATTGTCATCTTCACATTGTTTCGAGATGTGTCCTTCCCACGTCAAACAACGTTGTCATCATCATCGTCACCTATCCATCAGTATTCAGCTTGGCTAGCAACAAAATCATGGTTGTCCTTGGATTCATGTGCATCGGCATCACTCACATGCATTTGTCACAATTTTCGTGAAAACATCAAAAAGTCATAAAAATTAGAAAAAGTGTTGAAAAAAACCAAAAAATTGAAAAATGTCCTGAATAAAATACAAAAAAAATCCAAAAAAAAAGTGTCAAAATCCCAAAACAAAGTCAAAATCAATCTCTGTTTGGTCAGTCCAATCAGTCTTGTCAATCAGTCTTTGTCATCTATCCAAACTACGTTGTCTTTGTGCCTTTGCTACATAGGCAAGATTCATCTTTGAATCCTTGAGACATTAGGTCAGTCCTTTTAGGTTTGTCAACATTAAATCATAAGTCAAACATGGTCGTGTTAGTCAAATAAGTCAGACAAAGTCACCCTTAGCACAAGGCAATAATTTGAAACGTCAACGTCAAAATTGGTCAAAATCAGATAACATAAGCAAATCAATTACACAGTTAGCATCAGTCAGCTTGCCAAGACATTGGTCAAAATATCAATCTCGTCACTTTTTGATCCTCTTCAAGATGTGTCCTTGGATTTGGATCTCATCAAAGTGTCATTTTCCTTTTTAGGATGTGTCCTTCTTGACCTCAAACACCGTCAAACCGTCAAAACCATCAAAAATATCAACCTTTCAAACAATTAATATTCGACAAACAAACATTGGCAATGCAATTAAATGGCTATTATTTTTTGGCTATTTTGTCTTATATTTTTATTGACTTGTCTTTTGATCATGTTACTAGCTACCTCAAGAATATCACATGGAGGATTTATAGGTGCGATGATATCTAATGACCTATTTTTTTTTTCTTTGATTGCTATATGTGGGGCAAATGGGCCTCTAGTACGAGTTAGGACATTCCTTGTCTATGATTGTCTATCTTGCAAGTGGATGACCTTGCACACCTTGGGGTATGTCATACCCTGGTGTTTGTTGTCCAATTGTGTCATTTTTACCGCCCAATGATGATTCGAGCAACATGTATTAGTACCTTGGCAAATATTGAAGGATTTTAACATGCATTTTATTTTCTGCACTAACTTGCATTTCCTTCTATCCTAACATTCATCTTTTTCTCTCTACCATTTCTTTGTCTCGTCATATTCTAGTCTTCTCATCAATTTTGAGAGCACACCCGTGTTCTTGGAACCCAACTGTCCTCTCGAGGCGGCATACCGCTACCTCCTCATCATTCTTCCTCATAAACTATTCTGCACTGGGGCATATTCTTGACTTGTTTTCTTTTCCATACCGCGACAAGCTGCATTATGACAAAGAGGGGCAAATGTAGACACATAAAAATGACCAAGGCCCGCAAGCAATATTTTATCACCTTTTTCCCTAGCATAATTATGACATTTTAATTATGTTTCTAACCCACCTTCAACTATTAATTAAATAATTCATAATTATTTAATTAATTCATAATCTTTCACTCATCCTGATTATTAAATAAATAAATCTTATTTATTTAATGGGTCACTAATTTTAAAAATCTTCTAATAATTAAATAAAGTCATCAATTTATTTAATTAATCCTTATCATTAATGTCCTTCTGATTATTAAATAAATATATTTAAAATATATTGATTTAATATGTCACTAATTCCTAAATCCAATTAATTAAATATATTTGATAATTTATTTAATTAATTAACTACTTCTAAATTAAATAATTATTTTTAATTATTTAATTATGGCATGTGACACTTTTATATTTTTAGAAAAAACAAATCATTTAAAAAAATCACATGGTTAATTGATTCTTCATTTAGTAATTAATTTCAAAAATCAATTACTTATCATCTCACAAAATCCATATTTTGAATTAATTTAATTCAAAATAAAATTATTCTTCTACAAATCAAGTAATTTCTAAAATTACAGATTTTCTAAAATCCCATCCTCTTGTCTTCTGATTTTTACTAATCTCATCTTAACTGTCACATTTAGTCTTGATTTAATTCATTTATTTAAATCTTATTCACACATATGGGTATTTTTCCCTAACCGTAGTTGAGAGTTGCTTTATTGAATCTTGACCTTTGATTCTAGGGCATTCTTCAATCTCTCATCTCGACCGTCCATTCAAGATTGCATTTTCTATAAAATGACAATCTTGATCTCATTTTCGGGATCGATCGCTTAATTTATTATTTATTTTGATTATCTCAGTTTGGCATTCTCATATCACACATAGGCTTATTTTAATAACTTTCATATTATAATTAACTTTTCTAGTTTGCATATTAGTTTATTTTACAAATCCTTCAAAGGCATTTGCTTAAGGGCTAGGCATATATTAGTTTGCTCACACAAAGGCTGAGGGAATCCACTTACTATAACAACAAAGCTCGAGGAGGTACAATGGAGGTAGTCATCGAGGAGAGAAATGGGTGAGACTGTTCTAGTCTCATTCCTTTTCTCATGATTTCTCCTCTGCATTCCGTTGAATGATTATTTGTATTGCATGCATGTTCTAACCAAGATCTGTCTTGCAAAAAAATATTTTAGATCATTACAGTTAGTTTATAGTTAATAGAATTATTTTTTCTTTATTTAAGTTTAATTATGCCTTGAGAATTTTCTACAAATTTATATTCAAGTTAGTAATTTAATTTTTTATTTAAGTTTGAAAAGAATAAGCTTAGTTGCTTTGAAGTTGTAAAAATAAATGACGAGGATAATAAAGATGATAAATACATAAACAAATCTTATTTTTACAACTTCTATGGATTAAATATTCAACCTTAGGCTATGAAAATAACTAGATTACAAAAAATCAAATTAAATTATTGGGATTCAAACATAATGAACCTCATTGTTATTAATTTCTTTTGATAATAATTTTGAAGTAGATTTTAAACATTGGAATTGAATAGCATATGGTTAGAATATTATTAACTAATACATTTAGAATGTTGATGATCTGATTTACGAATCTATGACAATTGCATTTTAATGCATAACATCTACAATTTTAAATCCAAATTATTTAGACAAAATTAACACATGAACATTACTTAAATAAATGTAAATAACAAAGTGATGAAAATAAGAATGAGTGAAAGGAGAGAAAATGCAAACAAAGTTGATAACAAAGTTTTTCATAAAAAAGACTATGTCTTCGGGCACCTTTGCAATGAGTGGATTGATCTAGTTAATTCTCCAGAGAATCAGTATAAAACTTCAACATGGTTTCTCCTAGTTTACAAGAAATTTGAAAAATATCCTCCAAAGTGCATAGGAATAATCTCCTAGGAAGCATGACATATGAGAAAAATTTCACAAAGGAATCTCTCTCCTATGCCACCACTTACCTAAAATCCTAAGCTACCCCGCTTTTTATACAAGAAATTGACTCAATTTAGCCTTCAACCAAATGATTTTTAAAATCTCCAAATATCCCCTTTACAAGGTAAAGATTTTAGAAAATCTCCCCTATTTACATAGATAAATCTATTATAATCCTTCTTCAAATCATTTAAAATTCCCTTAATATTATGTCAACTTTATTTAGGCCCTCCAAATCTTCATTTCTAGGCTTAAATTATCTTGCGGAGTTTGATTTGTTAAATTGGGATTATCTCTTTGATATATAGAGGGTCAAATATTTTAAATAAAGGGTATCATCCTAAAAACACTTTCACAAAACCAACCGTAGCAAAAAATATATTCATAGCTATACATTGGCTCAGTAGTAGATATGATTTTTGCTTGGCGAGGGGTCCAAGGTTCAACTTCCCCATTGGTTGTTTTCCAAAGAAAATCTTAACTTATTTGCAACAAAAGAAAACTTGCCTCCCATATGTTTAGGTGCGAAAGTTGTGGCGCACCGGTTGGGCGGTTGGATAAGAAAGATGAGTTTTCTCGGAAACTTGTAACAATCGTTCGGTGGGAAAGAGCAAGGAATGACACATTTGAAACTATCATTTTCTGGTCAAAGACTTTCTAGGTGACATGTCCGCTGAGTGGACTAATGATGTGGTGATTGGCCAATGATGATGACTAGATGCTAATTGTACCATGTTGATGTTAGCATGGTCAACATTTTTATCCAATCTTTGATTTCTTGTAACATGTGCAAATAGACTACAATCCATGTGAAATGAACACTGTTGGAAAGCTCTCAATGATCCCTTCATGTTGAGACTGATGTTGACCACTTTTGGTGACTTTTCATTTTTGTCTTTTTCTCTGACTTGAGCCTTGATTTGACCAAGGTTTTATCGAACATATGTCAACCTCCATAGTTTCGTTTGACTCCATTTGAGTTGTGTTGTAGTTAGGATTCCCAACTCTTTCTAATGATGTTTTTTCTGGAGAAAAATGAGGAACTTCAATTTTTGACGAAGATCCTCTGGATCACTAGAGAGCTTTTGGACCTCTGAAAGCTTTATTACTCAGAAATTAAGTGAGGGTAAAGTTCCCTCAATTTACAAATCTTCGTCCATATTTCCTTGCTTGGATTCATCCCTTTCAATCCCACTCTGAGGTATTCAACTACTCCTCTTCATGAAGTTCTGCCATTCATGTCAAGGATGACATCTTTAGGAAATTCTGACATGTATTCTGGTGAAATATCATCAGTTAATGGAACCTAAATATCAATCTCCTTATCTAATATCATCAAAGGTTCATACAACTTTAGATTCTAAACATTAAAAATTGAATAAATGTGCATTTATGGATGAAGATTAAGGCAAAAGGCATCGGTTCTGATCTTTTCTAAACTCTCCAAGGGACTATACCAAATCGGCTTGAGCTTTCTTCCTTCACCTTGCATTCTTTCCTTGCTAATATGTAACCAAAATCTGTCTCCAACCTGAAAAATTGTGATCATTGTGATTCTTATCATGTCGAGCCTTGTATTTGGCTTGACTCTTCTCCAACTATGCTTCCACTACCTAATGAATTGCTTGGAATTTCTAGATAAACTTTAAAGACTTCTCTGCATCATGGCATCCATCTTCAACATCATCTTTTCCAAAAGAAAAATCCATTAGGGTTTTAGGCGCATAACCGAAGCAAGCCGCAAAATGAGACCTCTTTGTAGAAGAGTGTGTTGCATGGTTGTAAGCATGCTGCACATAATGAAGACTCTCATCCCAAAACTTGGGATTTTTGTTGTAGTAACCTTTGAGAAGATGCACAACTATCTTGTTTACCAGCTTTGTTTGTTCATTGATATATGGATGGAAGGTTGCAATCTTCTTCAATTTGGTGTCCATGAATCCCCACAAAGCTAGCAAAAATTCCCCTAGAAATCAAAAATCTCGATTTGATACAATAGAAGTACGTAACCCAAAATGAACCCATATAAATTGAAAGTATATTTAAGTTGTCAATTGAATAGTGACATGTTTTTTACAAAGCATTAAGATACAAATTTTTTTAAACCGATCAACTACTACATACATATAATCATATCCCTTCCTAGACATAGGTAACCCCCTGAAAAAATCCATTGAAATTTTTTCCCATGGACAAGATTGTAAAAGCAGAGGCATGTACAAGCCCAATTTCCTATTGGTAGGTCTACTTGTTCCACACATGACACAAAATCTAATATAATTGGTTATATTTTCTTGCATACGAGGCCAGTAATAATATTTTTGTAATTGAGTCATTTTTATTCTTACCCAGAAGTTTCCAACAATCAATGAGGTGTGTGTTTCACTGATTACATGTGCTTATTCATCTTTTCGAATGCATAACTTTCCCAAGTGCTACAAAATTTTATCCTGCACATAATAATCTTTCTCTTCTACTTATTCTCCCTAGATTAATGTTGCATAGATATCCTTAAAGTTTTCATCATTAACATACTATTCCTGAAAACTTTCATCAATGATAAAACTATTCTGAAGGATTATCAAAGAATTCAAAATATGAGGCCTAAAGAGAATATCTACTACTATATTATGGGCACCTTTCTTGTACTTAGTTGCTAAGTGAAATCATTAAAGAAAACCCATCCACCTGAAATGCCTACTTTGTTGCAGTTTGGATAATGAGTGCAAGTACTGAAGTGGCTAGCAATCAATGTGGATTATAGTTTCTTTCCCCATTAGGTAGTGTTTCAATTTTTTAACACTCTGAACTAATGCATAAATATCCTTATCATAAGTAGGATAGTTAATTACTACACCTAAAAAGGTTTTAAACTAATAGAAAATTGGTTTACCTCCTTGCATTAGCTCTGCTCCCATGGAAAATCCACTCACATCCGTCTCAATCTCAAATTTTTGGAGTAAATCTAGTAAACCTAGAACTGGTTTTGTGCTCAAATTTTCCTTCAAGTGTCGAAGGTCTTTTGTTGTGGACCTCCCCACTAAAAATTTATCTTTTTACTAGTTAATTCGTGCAATGGTGATGCAATGTAGGAGAAGTTTGCAATGAACTTCCTCTAATACTGAGCTACACCTAAGAAACTTTTGACTTAAGTGATTGTACTTGGCTTAGGCCATTTTACAATAAATTCGACATTCGTAGGGTTTGCTTTCAATTGACCACCACCTACAATATAACTAAAGTAAACTAAGGATGTCTTAGTGAACTCACATTTAGACATCTTTACAAAGAGTTTTTCTTTTCTCAGTACATCAAAAACTTTCTTTACATGAATTAAATGATCTTCCCAAGTTTGACTGAATACAATTATATCATCTAAATAGACTATGAAAAAATCATCAATAAAAGGATGAAATACATCGTTGATGACTCTCACAAATGTATTTGGTGAATTACAAAGCCAGAAGGGAATGACCAACCACACGAACAGTCCCTGTTTTGTCTGAAATGCAATTTTCCAAATGTCATCTTATGCAATTCTTATCTAATGATATCCACTATGCTATTCTAACTTATTGAAATAAACTACATGTTTTAACTAATCAAGTAAATCGTCAATACGGGGAAGAGGATACCTATTCTTTACCATTATCTCATTCAGGGCTTGATAGTCAATGCACATTCTCCAAGACCCATCCTTCTTTAGAACAAACACAATTGGAGAACCTCATATAGATGTACTAGGACACATGACTCCTTTTTTCAACTAACTCCTCAAATTTCTTTTTTATTTCCTCATTTTTGAAAACTGACAAATGATACATGTCAAGGTTTGGAAGAGGCACATCCTGCTGTAAATGGATTTCATGTTGTATCTCTCTCTTAGGTGGCAACCCCTTTGGTTCCTAAAATAAGTGTTCATAAGTAGAAACTATTTTGGCCATCTCCATTGTACTCTTTGGATCACACCCCTTAAATGCTTCAGATTTTTCATCCTCTTGATATTTTACAAGCATTAATACACAATTCTTACTAGAATTGACCAACCTTTTCATTTGATCAGCTTTGACTAGTGCAAGATTAGTCTTAACTTTGTGTGCACATATAATGTATTCTATACCATCCTTAAAAACATGATACTTATTCTCCCCCTATAAAATATATATATTTTTTTTCATATAGATAAGTACCGTAACACAAGCCCACAAATATCCAAAGGAACAACATCTACCGCTACCCCATCAATAAAGTTTGCAGTGATAGAAAATCTCAATTTACATTGTTTTGTGACTTGTAGTTGAGCATCATTGAAAGCTCATCCAAGCGGATATGGCTTTGGATGAGGTGTTCTAGTTAAATTAATTTTATTTACCACCTCTTCAGATATTAAGTTGACTTGAGAACCCGTATCAAATAGTGTGTCAATCTTAGTGTGTTTAGTTACAACTCGAATGTGAAACATTTCATTATGTTTCTTATCAGCTTTAGGAGTAAATAATTTAATTTTACTTGCATTGGAAAATATTTTATTAGAAGATAGAATTATACCTTTCCCTTTACCTTGGATCCCAACAGCGACAATCTTTGTCTCATCCCCCGACTCAGATCCAAGATCTTGTTGAATCACTGCAACAGTATTTTTCTTGCCTTTATTGCCTCCATATTTTTTTGGCCTTAATTCTGGGTACAACTTCTACCACTTTGAATCATCATGCCCCTCTTTCTTGTAATGGGAGCATGTGGACTTATCACCCTCCTTAACTATAGTTTTATTCTTCCCTTTTCCTTTATCTTTGTCTTTACGCTTAGACTTCCCCTCAAACTTAGATGGTTTCTTTGAGAAATTATCACTGGCAGTGTTCTTACCCCTTGAATCTAAATGAGTGGTCTAGACTAACACTTCATCTAGACTGCTAGGACTCAACATTAGAATAGTATGTATTATGTAAGAATGCAAACCACCTATGTACTTAAGTAATGTATCCTAAGTATACAATGGAATATTTAAAGCAATAGCTCATTTTCTGAACTCATGTGTGTAATGTTTGATAGACTGATGCTTACCTTGCCTAAATTTTCCCATATTCATGGTTAATTGTTGCATATAACCTAAAGGGTTAAACTATTTTTTAAGGTCAACAACAAATTCCATCCAACTCATATTAACCTTACCATGATGAGAAATTTCCTCTAGAGTCCTACTCTCCCACCAAGTGAGAGTTGTACCTCCCAACCAGAGAGTGTCTAATTGGATGATTGAAGGATATTTTGTTAGGCCTTGAATCCTACAATAAACTTCTACCTGTTGGATCCAATCATCTAACATTTTGTTATTTAACTCCTCATAGTACTTAGGAAATTCAAATTTTAAATCCAATTTAATAATAGGCTTAGACTTGCTCTTGATAGGATTAATAGTAGTAGAAGAGGAAGAAGAAGAAGGGGAAGATGGAGGTGATGGAGCTTTTGGATCATTTCATTCTTTGTCCTTTTGATCTTTCTTCTTTTCTCGCTTTGAAGAATCTCCCTTTTCGCGCTTCTTCTTTTCCACATAAAGCTCTTCCACCATAGCTTTCATGTCGAGAAAGGATCACTAAAAAGACTTGTCATCAAGCTTTTTCTTGGTAATTTTCCTATCTTTAGTTTCATCCATTATTGGCAAAGTCCTTCATTTGTTGATCTTAGGATTGTGTTCTTCTAGCTCACCTTCACCTTGCTGAAGCTTGGAGCATGTTCGCATTCTATTTTGCAATATTAGTCAAAACATAGCTTTGATACCGAACTTGATATGATTTATGAATCTATGAAAATTTCATTTGAATGCATAACGTCTATAATTTTAAATCCAAATTATTTAAACAAAATTAAAAAATGAACATTATTTAAATAAACGTAAATAATAAAGTGATAAAAATTGGAATGAGAGAACGTAGAGAAAATGGAAACAGAGTTGATAACAAAGTTCATCATAAAAATGACCACGTCTTCGAGCCCCTCTCCAATGAGTGGACCAATCCAATTAATTTTCTAGAAAATCAGTACAAAACTCCAACATGGTTTCTCTTGGTTTACGAGAAATTTGAAAAAGCTCCTCCAAACTTCGAAGGAATAATCTCCTAGGAAGCACAAAATATGATAAAAATTTCACCAAGGAATTTCTCTCCAAAGTCACCACTTACCTAAAATCCTAAGCTAGCCCCCTTTTTATACAAGAAATTTATTCAATTTGGCCTTCAACCAAATGATTTTCAAAATCTTCCAATATCCCCTTTACAAGGTAAAGATTTTAGAAAATCTCTTCTATTTACATAGATCAATCTATAATAATCCTCCTTCAATTCATTTAAAATTCCCTTAATATTATCTCAACTTTATTTGTGCCCTCCAAATCTTCATTCTCGGGCTTAAATTATCTTGGGGAGTTTTATTTGTTAAATAGGGCTTATCTCTTTGATATATTGAGGGTCAAATCTTTTAAACAAAGGGTATCAACCTAAAAACACTTTAACAGAACCGACAGTAGCTTGAAATATATTCATAGCCATACATTGGCTAAGTGGTGGATATGATTTTTTCTTGGCGAGGGGTCGAGGGTTCGACCCCCCTACTGGCTATTTTTCAAACCAAATCTTAACTTATTTGCAAGAAAAGAAAATTCGGCTCCCATGTGTTTAGGCACAAAATTTGCGGCACACCGGTTAGGCGGTTCGATAAGAAACATGAGGTAGGGGGTTCAACCCTGACCACCTTTTATTTGAAACTTGTAACAATCATTTGGAGGGAGAGAGCAAGGAATGCCACATGTAAAAGTGTCATTTTCTAGTCAAAGACTTTTAAGGTAATGTTTCTATTTACTAGGTTGATGACATGGCACTAACTATGTTGCCATGTGTCATGTGGTGATTAACCAATGGTGATGATTGGATGCTGACTCTACCATGCTGATGTCAGCATGGTCAACATTTATACCCAATCTTTGGTTGCTCATAACTTTTGCAAACAAACTCCAATTCATATGAAAGGTTGGATAAGAAACATGAGGTCGGGGGTTCAACCCCCACCATCTTTTTTAGGAAACTTGTAACAGTCATTCGATGGGAGAGAGCAAGGAATTCCATGTGCCAAACTTTCATGTGTTGGTCAAAGACTTTGAAGGTGATGTGTCCACTTACTAGGCTAATGACATGGCACTGACTATGTTTCCATGTTTCATGTGGTGATTGGCCAATGGTGATGACCGGATGTTGACTATACCGTGTTGGCATCATGCTGACATCAACATGGTCAACATTTTAACCCAAGATTTGAATGCTCATAACTTGTGCAAACAGACTCCAATTTGGGTGAAACAAACACCATTGTAAAGCTCTCGATGAGCCCTTCATGTTGACCACTTTTGGTGACTTTGAATTTTTTTATTTTTCTTTGACTTAAGCCTTGAGTTGACCAAGGTTTGATAGAGCATAACTAAAGCTTCATAGCTCCATTTAAATCCATTTGAGTTGTGTTGGAGTGAAGATTTCCAGATCTTTCTGATGATGTCATTTCTAGAGCAAAATGAGCAACTTACATTTTTGGTGAAGATCCTCTTGATCAGTTGAAAATGAATATCATATTCTAACTTTATTAATCTCAAGTTATCTTATGATTCTTTTTTGAGAGTAAGGAATAATTTAAGGAATACCACGTGTCAAACTTTCATTCTCTAGTCAAATAATTTGAAGGTGATGTGTCCACTAACTTAGTTGATGATGTGGCACTAACTGTGTTTGCATGTGTCATGTGGTGATTGACCAATGGATATGATTGGATGTTGACTGTCCCATGCTGATGTCAGCATGGTCAACATTTTTACCCAATCTTTTTTTGCTCATAACTTGTGCAAACAGACTCCAATTCATGTGAAACAAACATCATTGGAAAGCTCTCGACAAGCCCTTCATGTTGAGGCCAATGCTGACCAATTTTGGTGACTTTGAATTTTTGTCTTTTTCTTTGACTTGCACCCTAAGTTGACCAAGGTTTGATAGAGCATAACTCGAGCTTTGTGGTGAAAATTGTGGCACACCATTCAGGTGGTTGGATAAGAAACATGGCGTAGGGAGTTCAAACCGCACCATATTTTTTTGGAAACTTGTAATAGTCATTCTGTGGGAGAGAGCAAGGAATGCCACATGCCAAACTATTATTCGTTGGTCAAAGACTTTGAAAGTGACGTGTCCACTAACTGGACTGATGACATGGCATTGACTATGTTACCATGTGTCATGTGGTGATTGGCCAATGGTGATGACTGGATGTTGAATGTACCATGCTGACGTAATGCTAACATCAACATGGTCAACATTTTTACCGAACCTTTGACTACTCATAACTTGTGCAAATAGACTCCAATTCGGGTGAAACAAACACCATTGTAAAGCTCTCAATGAGCCCTTCGTATTGAAACCAGTTTTGACCACTTTTGGTGACTTTGAATGTTTTTATTTTTCTTTGACTTGAGCCCTAAGTTGAACAAGGTTTTATAGAGCATAGCTCAAGCTCCATACCTTCAGTTGAATCCATTCGAGTTGTGTTGGATTCAAAATTCCTAGATCTTTCTGATGATGTTTTTTTTGGAGAAAAATGAGGAGCTTCAATTTTTGGTGAAGATCCTCTAGATCAGTTGAAAATGAATATCATATTTTTACTTTATTAGTCTCAAGTTATCTTATGATTCTTTTTTGAGAGTAGGAAATAATTTTAGGTAAAGGAAGGATTATTGACTTTTAACCATTATGAAAACTATTGGTAGAGAAATTATTATAAATATATTACTCTCTTTATAAAGTCTAGTAATAAAACCATGGAAATAAACTTGACTATCTTAGACGGTCCTTAAATTCAATCATATTATTTTCAATAAATATGTTGGCTCATGTTGAGTTTGGAGACTTGGCTCCTTAAAAATGTCTTTTTCTTATATTCAATTAAAAAATTTGGTGTTCATGATGTGTTTAACTAGTAAAAAAATTTGGGCATGATATTTTGGATAATGAGATTTTTTGTAGTATTATTCTACCATAATTAGTCTATATTTATAGTTAATCCTATGAAATATTATAATATAAAAGTTTATTCCAATCTTTTGATAACTAAAAAATATGTTTATTGAATATAAATTATGGGTTTTTTTTCTCAAAATGGATTTTTCCACATAAATCACTATGTTATGGCATATCACATATGAGTTTACTTCCTTATAACTATATTAATAAATAAATTTTTACATATAAATCCTATCATAAATTATTTTAAGATCCATTATATTCACCTCTACTTCCTTTCATTTGTTATCAAAGACTTGTCACCTCATATTCTAAGCATTATAGATGATGGTTTTTTTATTAATCTTGGATGGAGTGGGAGCTTATGAATAAAATGGCCCTTATAGTAAAAATGGATAGAGAATCAAGAACATTCTCTACACTTGTACTCTATCTATTTCCCAAAAAAATAAAAAGTTATTTTGCGCTCTACACTTGAATGTATTTCTCCTTCTCTTCTCTAATAATACATTTAAATTTAAAACACTTTATTTAATTTAGAATAACATATATTAAATGTATATGTAAATAATATTTGATATGTGAAACATAGTGATCTATTTGATCCCATGAATTTTGTATCCCTTTATGACTTGTTTTCATATTTATTAATCATTGATGATTATTCTCTAAATATACTTGGACATATTTTCTCAAGGACAAGTTTTAGGTCTTTCCCAGAATTAAAGAGTTTCAATTGCATGTAAATTATTATATGATTAAGAAAAAATAGGATAGATATTGGTGTTGAGTTATGCTCTAAAGTGTTTGATGTATCTGTAAGAATTTTATAATTGTTAAGTAGATGACTGCCCCATATATGCCATAGTAGAATAGAATGGTAGAAAGGTTTAATATTTTGTTTATCGCAGTAGAAATATGTTGAATAACATGGGAATAGAAAATATATTTGGGAAGAGGATATGCAAACCATATGATAGTTGAAATTATGAATCCTAGTTCTGTTCTAAAATAATGATGACATATAAAGTGCAGAATGGAAGAAAAATAGTGGTTCCACACTAGTTAATGTTTATTTATGAGTTATTTCTTTAACTTCTTATGGATAAGTTGTGCAATTTGGATCTTAAATCCAAAATATATATTTTCATTATAAATAGTAAAAAGAAGAAGGCTATTTAAGCTTTCAAATTTAGAATCTTGTAGGTTGTCTAGTCAAGATATGTTACATTAAGAGAACTTGATACATTTCACAAATACCAAAAACTAAAATATACTGAGAGGTATAATATTTAGCTTGAATTAAAATTAAAGTAGAAATATGGATATAAATTTGTACAACATAAGGGTGTGAAATTTTAAGAGAAGAAATTGGAACATTTGATTATAACTCTAAAGAAGAATAAAATGTAGATGCAATAGAAAATTATTCACCACTAGCCATCATAAATTCCACATAGAAGTAAATATCACTTGAGAGCCTATATATTCCTATATAGGATTTAATTTTCACCCCTCCTAAAAATTTCCCATTTACACCCTCTACATTAGAAAAATAAAACTCGATTGAGAAATTTGACATCACCTACCTACTTCTCATTCACTTGGCACTTGTGCTACGGGTATGTGGGGGAATTTATATCGGGGATAGATGCATGGTGTGTGGACACCTACATGATGAGTTGTCTTCCTTGACAGATTCCTACCATTGGAATCTATATGGACATTATGTTCCCCATTGGGGATGAAGCATATTGCCTCTGCATCGACTAGTCGATCCAAGAATAGCTTTTTCCCTCCCATTTTCATCTTCAAATGCATCAATATAATTTTAAATTGATCTTCTATAATATCTTTGAAAATTCAACACACTAGCGTGTACTCTTGAGGATTATGAAACAACTTGTTTCTCCATCAACTTCACTAAGAACATGTGCTACCACAAAAGCTATGATTTTGGTGTCTTGTGAGACCTCCTTCGTCACCATTGTGGCTATGTTGAATTTTCCAAGATCATAGTCTTGCATTCTCCCTTCATTGTCCTTGAGTTCCTTTTGGTGGAAGTGGTATTGCTTCACTACCATTATTTTTTTATGGTTTGATAGAGTAGAATGGTGTTTTTTTGTAGTGTTTGATACTCTCTTTTCAAGTATTTCCTTTATCATACTTCTACTTATCTTTATCTATTTGGCTATCTATGGAGGTGGAAACACCAAAGTGAGGGTTTCAATAAGGAAAACCCCTATACAACCCTAACATATTTTTGAATAGTTTGGATAACTAAGAGGGGGAGTGAATCATTTATTAAAAAAAAAATTACTTGACCTTTATTAATCTAAAGAAAACAAATCAATCAGATAGTAATTAAAAAAATATGAACATGAAATAACTTAACAACACCATGGACAAAGAATACCAAAATTTGTGTGGAAACTCAAGATGGGAAAAATCATGAAGAATGTTAATTCTCAATTATAAAAAACGAATTAAGTTGATTTTTACAAGGGCTCACTAGAGGTAAGGCAGAAAACCAGTAGGATCACTTCTCGGCTATTATAGCCAAAGATAAAAATACTGACTACCAAACGATAAATTTTGTCTTTCAAAAGAATGATGAAAGGGAATCCACCACTAAAATAAATATCACCAACAATGAAACCAGATAGAATCTCACCATTTTCTACCACCAATTGTATAATTTTTCACAATATTTGGATTTTTAGATTTGCATTCACTACACATTCTTTCATAAAAAAAAAACCTTTTACTTATACAATGCCATGGCTTCATAATATCCTAAGTTAGCTCAATATAGTTTGAAATAGGTCACCACAAATAATTTTTGTAGTGGAAAGGAATGAAACATGGACCATACAAAACCTCCTCACTCAAATCAACATGCTACATGCTAACCATGATATCCATAACCAAAGAATAGAATATACATGTTAAATGCAAACAATGTTTTGGGGCACGTTACCCAATTTATAGATCTGTACGGACCTACAAGAGTGTATCTCATTATGTTGCAAAATGAAGGGGACAATGACAAGTATGACCAAATATATATCATCACAAGACAACATCCAGAGCATGTCAGTCCAAATTACAAAAACATCAAAAATGAACCTTAATAAAAAAACCAAGATATGTTGACATCAATGACAACCATTAATGATAAAAATCAATAGTATTATATTCCAAAATTCTCCCCCTTTGTCATTGATAGAAAAATTCATCAACAATAATCCAAATGACACAATATCAGCATCAACAGCATCAAGGATATTTTTTCTTCTCCCCCTTTGACATTAAAGACAAACAGAAAAACTCCCCTTGAAAAACTTACTCCGCTCCCCCTATGAGGAAGCCACCAAACATTGATCCAGATAAGTGTGAGCATATAATACCCTAGACCAATGCAAACCTTGGTGAAAATTATTGTAGACTAGGATGGGACAATACCGCTAACCTCTGTTAGAGATACTCAGAAATATATTTTCTCAATGGTTTTGTGAAAATGTCTACAATCTACTCTTTTGTAGGTACATATTCAAGTCTCACCTCATTATTAAAAAACTTCTCTTAAGAAGTGATATCTAATGGATATGTGTTTTATTCTGGAATGTTGTACCAGATTCTTAGAAATTTTTATTGCACTTGTATTATCACACATAATTGAGATCGGTTCATCGAATGATATGCCAATTTATTTCAACATTTGTTTCATCCATATTTCCTAAGTGAAACATGAGGATGTTGCAATGTATTCAACTTCAATAGTAGATAAAGATAAAAAATCTTGTTATTTGCTTGATCAAGCAACCAACCGAGAGCCAAGGAAATAATCTCCATCACTTTTTCTTTGCCTCTTATGAACACACCCGACCCAATCAAAATTAGTATAAGCTATCAAAGTTAAATTTGAGTCCTTTGGATACAAAAATGCCATATATTTTGTATCCTTCAAATCTCTAAAGATTATTTTTACTACAACATGTGATTCCTTTACTTCTTACTGAAATCTACTTGCTAAATGAACAACGTACATAATGTCTAGTCTAGTAGTAGTCAAATATAATAGTCCTCCAATGATTGATCTATACATACTTGAATCAGCTTTAGGTGAATCATCTTCTTTTGTTAACTTGCATCTAATAATGATAGGTGTACAAACCAATTTGTAGTTCTCCAATCCAAACTTCTTCAATAATTCTTTATTATACTTGGACTGAGAAATGAAAATTCTTTTTTTGTTCTTATTTAGTTATAATGCAAGGAATAAATTTAATTCACCTATCATAGAAATTTTGAACTCCTTTTGTATTTCATCTACAAATTCTGTACACATATCATCATTTTTTTCCAAAAATTATATCATCAACATAAACCACAACAATCAACATTTGATCTGAGTGAATTATGTAGTATAAATTATTGTTAGTAGATCCATTTTGAAATCCTTATCCAATCAAGTACTTGTCTCATCTGTCGTACTAGGCTCTAGGACCCTACTTCAATCTGAATAAATCTTTCTTCAACCTGCAAACAACATATGGGCTACTTCTAGACTTAAATCCCTTTGGTTTCTCAATGTATACTTCTTCCTTCAATTCTTCATTTATGAATGCAAATTTTACATTGATTTGATAGAATTTGAAATCCTTAAAAGCTACAAAAGCTAGGAATATTTGAATTGCTTCCATCCAGGCAATAGTGGCATATTCTTCTTCAAAATCAATAACTTAGATCTGAGTGTAACCTTTGCAAACAAATCTTGCCTTGTTTCTCATTACCTTTCTATTTTCGTCTAGCTTTTTTCACAATACCCACTTTGTTCCAATTACATTTTTGTGTCTTGGTCTGGGCTCAAGTTCCCAAGTATGATTTTTATCTATTTGATCAAGCTCTTCTTTTATTTCATTCACCCAATTTTAATCATTGCATGCTTCTTGCATAATCTTTGGCTTAGTTTTTGAGAGTAGACACAGTAATACTTTCTCTTAAGTTTCTTTACTTCCTATGATGATTCCTTTATTCTTATCTTGAATAATATGATTTTTTGAAAATTTTCTCTATATATACCCTCAGGTTTTGGTTGTATTTTTTGGAGCCTCCTTTGTATCCTCTTCTTCTTTCTTATCCTTTTCTCTTTTGTCATCTAAGTTATCTAATTCATATTCAATATTCCTGTTGGGATTTCGTTGAACATAATCATCTACTTTCACATTCGCACTTTCAACTATCTTGTTTAGTCTCTTGTTGTAACACCGATATGCCTTGCTTCTTGTAGAGTAACCCAAAAAAATTCCTTCATCAACTTTACTGTCAAAATTTCAAATATTGTCCTCATCTATCTAGATGTAGCATTTTCTTCCAAAATTTTTGAAGTACCTTACTGTGGGAGCTCTTCCTTGCCACAACTCATATTATGTCTTTCCATATTTCCCCTGAAATAATACTTTGTTAAGAGTGTATACTAATTTGTGTATCGCCTAGTATACCCATGGTAAACATGCTCCACTGATAATTTCTCTAGCTATTTCTTGAACTGGTTGGTTCATTCTTTTCACTACACCATTTTGGTGTGGTGTTCTATGGGTAGGTAGCTATCTTTTGATGCTATTTTTTTGATATAATTTGTTTAATTCATCAAAAGTAAAATCTCCTCCTCTATCAGATCTTAAATAGTCCATTCTCCTATCAAATTCATTCTCAACTATTGCCTTGAAAATATTGAATTTTTATAAAGCCTCTAATTTTTCTCTGAAAAATGTAACCCAGGTAATCTAGAATAATCAACTATTAAAAGAATGAAATATTTCTCACCTTGTAAGATTCTTGTTCTAGTTGGACCACATAGGTCAAGGTGTATGAGGTCAAACAAAAAAGTAGAGGATTCTTCTTTGATTCAACACTTTTCTCTAGTTTTCTTTCGTTCTTGACATCCTTTGCACATAGCGTTGTCTGGTTTGGTTAGTCGTAGCAAGTCTTAGACTGATCTTGTTGAAATTATCCTTACCAAGTTTTCAATGCTGATGTGACACATCCTTCGGTGCTAGAGCTAACTATCATTGCTCTAATATAATAAAAATCTATTTGTAGCTCCTTCCAATTGATACATATTCCCACTTGTTATTATTTATAGTTGCAATAATACTTCTAGAACTCTTCTAGATCTCACAACCATCATCCTAAAATATAACATTATAGACATTCTCACACATTTTTCCAACACTCAAAATATTATTATATAAACCCTTCACATCGTAAACATTGTCAGTGTTATGTTTTTCATCAAAGGTAATAGAACTAATTCCAAAAATTTGTGTCATTTTATCATCTCCCAATCTAATAGATCCTCCATCATATTTCTCAAGCTTCACAAACTAACTTTTTTCGCTAGTCATATGATTCAAACATCCACTATCAATGAACAATTAATCTCTATTTATTTTGACAAATAATGCATCTTCAATGCTATCATTAGATTTTTACACAAATATTAGAGATATCAAATCTGTGTTCATCCTTTTCCACCAAAAACAAACAATCCTCATGAACTCATTCATCATCTAAAATACTAACATTCTCATTAACATAATAGGCCCTCTCATTGATCTTTTTTAAAAAAATCCTTGTTCCTTTCTCTTGACACTTAGTTGCTAAATGAATAATCTTTCCAGATCTAAAAAATTTAAGGGGAAACATACTGATGGGATTTTTAAAAATAAATCATTTTTTTTCTTGGTTTAGGCATGTCTATTTATCTTTTATGGCTGGCGGTCTAATGGTTAGGGTTTAGGGTTTTTGTTACCCATGATAGAACTGATTTGTACCCTTTTAAACCCTAACATTATATTTTAGCATTGACCTATTATTGGGGGTTATCGATCTATTAAGTCATCCGACTGAGCCTATCTTTCGTGTTGATTACCAGTCCCTTTCGCCCAACCTATCAGTTTTTATTTTCCACTTGAGCCTAATTTTTTGTGCCTCTAAGGGTTTTCTTTTTCCAGTCTGCCCCACTGTTATAATTATTTTTTTCCTATGCAATTTGGTGGACCATTGGATCATGGGTTTAGATCTAGACAGTTCCTTACGGACCTCACAAGGTTTCTTGTTGATGTCACTAAAGTAGTGCAAGGTGTGTGAGATGCCGCCATTTGTCGAGTACGGTGGAGTGGGGCCTATCTTGATGCCCCAACAATGATAAGTGGATGTGATTTCAATGGTCGCACAATCGAATTAATGTTCTTAGAGGTACCATGAGGTGTGCGAGCCGGTGACATGTGGCTTGGCTCCACAGAACAAGGGGTTTGGGTGGGGCTTTCTACTCGGTTGTGGGTTCCTGATTGCGAGGGGTGTGATTGGATGTTGGTCTTCCCAAGTGGTGATGTGGATTCTTCAACGATCATTGACTCAATCCGATTCATCCAACTTGCTAGGTCTTTTCACATTGACAGTTTGAATTCAAAAAGTTATTGTTCAATCGTGTGAGTATTATTTGCGCTCCCCAAGTTATTTTCATTAATGGTGAGGGTTTTTTAGTGATCTCCTCCTAATTTCCTTGCGTGCGAGCGGTATCCACCTGATAATTCAATGATGGGCTATACGCCTTTTTCCATGAGCTTGGAATTATTTTTTGGTGGCAACATTAGCCACTAATTCCTCGCTTCCTCATACTATAATTTGGGCAATTAATGTTCCCTAGAATGGCTTGCTCTATAAATGCCTCCTAATTTTCTCATCAGTATCATCACATTTTGAGTTTTATTTTTTGTAGGTGATTGATCTGCTTGCTAAGTTTGAGCTCATGTTTTCAATGGATAAGTCAATAGTACGATGAAATCCTAGGGTGGGTGCAAGAATTTTTTAATGCAAGGAGGAACAAATTGTTCCTAGTACTCCTGGAATAGTTGCCCAAGGAGTGGATTAGAGGTCTAGACATTGCACATCACTTGTTGAGCTCTCTTCGGGCTTTGGTGATGAAGGGTCCAAAACTGATTCGGACTATTGTAGCTACCTCACGACCATGATTGAGCTCATTGGAGTGGACAAGGAGGTCATCATAGTTTCTCCAATTGTGGTGATGGCACCATGTAATGTTGTTGAATCTGGTATTGGTATTGAGAAGAGTAAGGTAATGGTCTCGCTTCACACTGAAGTGAGAACTAGGATTGTTCACTGGTATCGTGGCTGCGTGTTTACTCATGATGCAGGAAAGTAATGTGGGTTGCCTGGATGGTGATTTTTATTTTTGATGTTGTTTTGGTGGTTCGGGTCTAATATGGACATGCACGTGGATGACATAGTGTTTTTGTCTTTCTCTGGTTGGTTATAGGGGTGTAACCATATTTTATACCTCTATTTGTTTTATTGTTCTTTCTGATGATGAGTAATTTTTGAAGTGAATCTGAATTTCATTTCATTAGGATGAAACTCATTCTAAAATTAATAATGGAGCTCAATTCTTGTTTCTCTCCTGTTCTATAAAGGAGATTTCATGGCTCATTGTTGGTGTCAGATTTTTTGGATCCTAAGGCTTAGAATATGTACAGTTAGAATTATATTGTGGTTTTTTGAAAGTCCTAGCTAAGAAGTTAATCTAGGTCAGGAATTGTATAAGATAAGCATGCTATGCTTTTTTAATGATTGATATTGAAACAAATCTTAAAAAAATCAAGATAATTGCTCTCCTGTGTATATATGTTATGGATTGTGAATGGATTAATCAATGATTTATTCATTTACTTTCAATGGTATATTTGAATGTGTAATTCATTTTCCTGCATTAACTCAATGAGTTAATCAAATTCTTGAAAATGAGATACATGTTTGTGATGATATGATTAGGATTCATTAAGGAGTATTTTTTTAAAAACTGGAAGATATCATAATGTAAAGAGTTATAATAATGAGTTCAACAATGTTAGGGCTATGTTTTATGTGAATCCTACCCAATGGATGAGGCACTAGATAGTTTTTTCAAGATTCTTTTAGAATTACAAGATTGTGGGTCTAAGTGTAGAGGTTCAAGATCTGAAAATTTTAAAATCAATTTCTATCTCTTTCAAGGTACAAATCTTACATTAAGTTTGTTTTCCTAGCTCTAGATAGTTTTTATTTTTCTTTGGTTTACCAAAACTAGGGTAGTTGATCTATAGTTTAATTATTGGGGAATGTCTCTATATGTAGAAATGTTCTTAAGGAATAAAACAGTTTTATGAACACATTTAGGAAAACCCTCCTTGGTTTCACAGAGCCAAAAGTGTAGGAGATCTCAGTCTTTAACTGAATCTTGCTAGTTAGCCACTATATTTTTTAATAATTATGTATAGGGATTGGAAACCCCTTATAGAATTACAAAGCCTTAGCTAGGTTTTTTAAAACACCAATAGAATGGCGACTCCGTTGGGGAAAGAATCAAAAGTTTTGGTTGCAGAGAGTACTGCTATAGATTCATTATAATACTGGCATATTACTTGCAACCAGAAGGTTGAAATTGATGGAATGGATTTTCTACCTACGTCATTAGCTGAATGGTGACTTTATTGGGGAGAACTTTTGAGAAATTTAAAAAAAGAGTGGAGAAAAATCACAGCAGTAGGAGGAAAATTTCTAGAATCATTTGTTTAGTGGATTTAAATTTTAAGTTTGGATGGTAAGAGGTTATGGATTTGGAAAAGATTGGTAGAAATATGATTTTATAGTATTTGAGGTGTGACTCTATTGTGGATGAAGACCCAGGACATGACAAGTTTTGAAAATGAATTTCATATTCTTTTGAGATTCAATCCTCTATTGAAGAGGTGGTGAATCTATTTGAAGAACCAGTTGATATACAAAGAAAAGTACCAGATTTGTGACATCTATAGTCAGGGAGAGAAGGTTGATAACTACTGCTTGATTTCTAGGTATTCTCATTAAATCTAAATAGATCAATATTTTGATTTTGAGAGGTGCTCGTAACTAGGGATGATTAGTGGTTCCTAATTAGATGTTCTAGCCACAAGAAAGGAACTATGACTATATTGCCCATACTTCTAATAGTGCAATATTTAAAATTATTTGAGAAGTATGTTCATGTTTTATTATACCTATAAAATCTCAAGGCATAAGTATTTTAGTCACTTTTAGAATCATGGTTGAATTAGTAAATGATGTATTTAATAACCATGTATTATTTTGACAATGATTGAATGGGTATAAGAGAGATTTTGTACGAGATGTCAAACACAAATATGTAAATGGAACAAGTTTCACTAAACCCTTCAAGGGATTTTTTAATTCAAAGGTTTATGCCTTTTATTTTCATTAATATCAAAGGTTTCCCTAATCTAATTCCTAAGAATATTAGGAAATATTTGCCTAAATACACTGGGCAAAATGCAAAATTTGCCTCTAAGCATCTGCAAGATTTTATAAATGTAATGGGGGATTATAAAATCAGTCATGAGGATGTTGTTATGAATATTTTTGTCCAATCCTTGAAGGGTGATGCCAAGGATTGGTTTTCATATTTTCCTGCATGTTCTATTAACTCATGGAATCAGTTGGTGATAGTTTTTTTTGAACAATTTGGTGAAAGAGTAGATCCCAACATAGTAATAAAATGTTTTATGGGAATCCACATAAGAAAATATGAGCTAGTTCTATATTTAATCTAAGATTTTCGAAAGTTGTAAGAGATATTCCTAAAGAAATAAGACCAAGTGAGGTTGAATGCCTGATTTTATATCATGGTGATTTTGAAAAAAATATGGGCTACTTATTAAGAGATAAAGAGCCTACAAACCTGCACCAAGCATATCAAATAGCTATTGATATTGAGAACAACATGAACTACTAGATACAAGTGTTGTCTAACCTAGCATAATTTATACTAGTAGAATTCTAGGGTCAGCTACACGGAACACTCATTGTGATAAGAATGCTTTGGCAACAAAAATATATCCATCATTACAGTGTGACAAAAATGATGAAACCCAAGTTGAAATCCAGTCCAACTTGAGTAGTGATGATCAAAACTCTTTTGTGCAAGAATTGTATGAGATGAAGAGACAAGAGGGAGAATCACCGTATAAGTTTTCTTTGAGATTTTTGGATGCGTTAATAAAAATTCCTAGAGGTTTTAGACCTGATGATTTAATTTACACTGACTTATTTTGTGAGCTTTATGAACCAGGGTTGAGTGTTTTTCCAGAATAATTGAAACCTGATAACCTTTCCCAGGTCCTTAAATGGATAGAGATTGCAGAATCAACCAAGAGTATATTTGCACAAAATGAAGATGACACTTTCCCTTTTGAAGAGTGTTGGAAATCTATACAAAATCTTGAGAGGCAAGGTGATGGAGGATTAAACAAGACACCCATTTATTTTCCATGTCATGATTATAATGCACATGTCACCAAGGTTTTGTTACAGGCAAGTGATTGTGATTTTAAAAGTGATGATTGCCTTATCGAGGATGAAGTGGAAGCTTTCCCCTTACCATAGCTTTGTGGTAATACAGAGCCTGATGATATTATTTTCTTTCAAATGAGGGGATAATTTTCAAATGATGAATACTTAGAGTATACTCTAGATGTGATAGCAATGGAACATGTTTTTTGTGTAAATGTTGAGGAATTTGAAGACAATGAGGTGTGTGTTCAATATGGTGATCTAAAGAATAATACTGGAGGTAACAAAACTATTGATGAATATATTGGTGCTATTGATATTCTTGAATATTTGTATTAAGTTGAGATGGGTTTGTTGTCACCTCCTTCCATTGATATTGCTGCTGAAAATTTTTCAACTTATAATGAAGCGGTCATTGATATTGCGGGTGAAACATTTTCATCTTGTGCTAAAATTTTCACTTATAAATTAACACATACAACAAGTGGTGCTGAACATAAGGAGGCTAGTGCATACAACTATCTTTCTATTGTCCATGTTGAGGTTGGTTTCCTCGAGTCTACTTTTGAGGTTTTTCATTTGGGAATGGATGATGAAATGCAGAAGGAAATGTATTGTGAGAGCCTGAGATGAATGTATTCACACATTTCCTCGAGAAAGATATAACTCATGTTTCCCACCTTTGTAGTATCAGGAAGTGTTCTAGGATATCTAAACAAAGATGTTGGAAACTAGGCTTATGTGGAAAGCACCAGAGTGAGGATTCCCCAAGTTATGTATCTTCATTTTTATGCAAAGAGGATTTGTAGAACATGCACAAAGTTTTCTATGAGAGTTTTGAGTTCAATGTGCGAACTAATGTTGATGCCATGTTTTTTCATGCCAAGTTGTGTCATGTCAAAGACTAGATAAATTATGGATGTTTTTGTTTCTCAACTCGAGTCAATAAGCATTCCATGAAACATGAGCATGGTGAGGCCAAGGTAAAATGTCATTATGGTCACATGTTGTAGTTAATGTTTGGATATGGGATGCTGACTTATAAAATGCACATGAGTATTAGAAAAAATTATGATAATTCCAAGCATTTTGATTACTTAAATAACATAAGGACACCAAGAGGTAAAATTTACAAACTTGGTTTACTCCAGGTAGCAGATAATTTTGTTTTTGACAAGGGTAAAATCTGATTTCCCTTGTTTGGGGGCTTGGGGCCACCAAGTTGGATATAAAGAAGTTCCAATTGAAAAACATGGTAAAGCATTGTTCAATGTACCTATGTGATCCATAGACTGGGTCTGCTCCCCGGAGATACTAGAATCATTCTATGCACACAGGGGGCATACATCCCGAGTTGGAGCCATTGATGGGACTTTTAAAAATTTGTCAAAGAAATTCTTGGTTTAGGCATGCCAATTTATTTTTTATGGTTGGGGGTCTAATGCTTAGGGTTTAGGGTTTTTTTTACCAATGATAAAAATGATTTGTACCTTTTTAAACCCTCACGTTATATTTTAGCATTGACCTGTTATTGGGTGTTACTAGTCTCTTAAGTCATTCAACTGAGCCTATCTTTCATGTTGATTAGTGGCCCCTTTCACCCAACCTATCACTTTTTCTTTTCCACTTGAGCATATATTTTTGTGCCTTCGAGGATTTTCTTTTTGCGATCGGCCCCATTGTTATAATTATTTTTTTCCTATGCAATTTGGTGGACCGTCGGATCATGGGTTCAGATAAGGACCATTCCTCGTGGACCTCACAGGGTTTCCTGTTGATGTCACTAAATTCTAGTGTGAGTTGTGTGAGATGCCGCCATCTATCAAGTATGGTTGAGTGGGGTTTGTCTTCATACACCAGTATGACAAGTGGATGTCATTTCAATAGTGGATATTAAATGACGAGGATCAATGATGAACATCCCTCATAGGCCTTGCACAATTAGATTTATGTTCTCGGAGGTACCGCGAGGTGTGCAAGCCAGTGACACATCGCTTGGCTCCATGGAACAAGGGGGCTAGGTGGGGCCTACTGCTCAGTTGTGGGTTTGTGATTGTGATGGGTGTTATTGGTTGCTAGTCTTCCCAAGTGGTGATGTGGATTGTTCAATGATCATTAACTCAATTTGAGTTATCCGACTTGCCAAGTCTTTTCACATCGACAGTTTGAATTCAAAAAGTTACTATTTACCCATGTGAGTATTATTTGTGCTTTGCAATTTATTTTCATTAATGGTGCGAGTTTTTCAATGTATTTCCTCTTGATTTACTTATGTGTGAGCGGTATCCACCTGATAATGCAATGATGGGTTGTACACTATTTTCCATGAGCTTGGAATTAATTTGTGGTGGCAACATTAGCCAGTAATCGCTCACTTGCTCGTAATACAATTTGGGCAATTAATGTTCCCTTCATCGGATTTCTCTATAAATGCCTACTAATTTTCTCATCTATATCATCACATTTTGAGTTTGTTTGTTTGCAGGCGATTGATCTACTTATTGATTTTGAGCTCGTGTTTTCAATGGATAAGTTAGTAGTACGACAAAGCGCCAGGGTGGGTGCAAGAATTTTTTTGTGGAAGGAGGAACATATTGTTCTTGGTACTCTTAGAATAGTTGCCCAAGGAGTGGATAAGAGGTCTGGATGTTGCACATCACCTATTGAGCTCTGTTCGGGCTCTGGTGGTGAAGGGTCCAAAATTAATTCAGACTATTGTAGCTACCTCGCGGTCATGATTGAGCTCATAGGAGTGGATGAGGAGGTCCTCGTAGTTTCTCCAATTCTTGCGATGACACCGTGTAATGTTGTTGGGTTTGGTATTGGTATTGGAAAGAGTAAGGTAATGGTCTCGCTTCACACTGAAGCGAGAACTAGGAGTAGTCGCCTGTATCAGGGTCATGTGTTTACTCATGATGTAGGAAAGTGATGTGGGTTGCCAAGATGGTGCTTTTGATTTTTGATTTTTTTTCGGTGGTTCGAGTTTTATATGGACATGCGCATGGATGATGTAGTGTTTTTTTTTTTCTCTAGTTGGTTAAGGGGTGTAACCATTTTCTATTCCTCTATTCATTTTATTGTTATTTCTAATGATGAGGAGTTTTTGAAGTGAATCTGAATTTCATTTTATTAGGATGAAATTCATTTTGAAAAAAGCAATGGAGCCTGATGCTTGTTTCTCTCATGTTCTATAAACGATATTTCATGGCTCATTGTTGGGGTCAGATTTTTTGGATCCCGAGGCTTAGAATATGTACAGTTAGAATTATATTGTGGTTTTTTAAAGGTCCTAACTAGGAAATCATTGCAATTCAGGAATTTTATAAGATAAGAATGCTATTGTTTTGTAATGACTGATATTGAAACAAATCTAAAAATAATTAAGATAATTTATCTCTTGTGTATATTTCATGGATTGTGAATGGATTTATCAATGGTTTATTAATTTAGTGTCAATAGTATATTTGAATGTGTAATTTTTTTCCCTACTTTTACATAATGAGTTAACCAAATTCTTGAAAAGGAGTTATCGTTTTGTGATGATATGCTCAAGATTCATTAAGGAGTACTAGTTTAAAAACTAGAAGATCTCATAATGTAAAGCATTCTAATGATGAGTTCAATAATGCCAGGGTTATGTTTTATGTGACTCCCGACCAATGTATGATGCACTAGATAGTTTGTTCAAGATTCTTTTTGAAGTATAGGATTGTGGCTCTAAGTGTAAAGGTTCAAGATCTGAACATTTTTAAATTAATTTCTATGTCTTTTGAGGTACAAATCTTACATTAATTTTGTTTTCTTGGCTCTAGATAGTTGTTATTGTTCTTTGGTTTTACAAAACTAGGGTAGTTGCTATCTAGTTGCATTATTGGGGAATGTATCTATATGTAGAAGTTTTATTAAGGAATAAACCATTTTTATGAACACATTTAGGAAAACACTCCTTGGTTTCACAAAGCCAAAAGTGTAGGAGATCTCAGTCTTTGAATGAATCTTGTTAGTTGGCCACTATCTTTGTTAATTATTAAGTATCGGGATTGGCAAACCCTTAGATAATTACAAAGCCTTAGCTGGGTTTTTTAAAACACCAACACATACCTTTGTACTTTTCAGTACCTTTCTTCAGTTTCCTTGTGAAGTTTGATTACAACTCATTTGAACTTTCACTATTTGGATCTTCTTCTATCTTTGTGGATTTGAAGGCTGTTTTTTATTTCTCTTTTTCTTTTCCAAATTTTATCATCTCAAACACGGTTAAGGTGCCAAACAATTACTCTCTAGTGAATTTCTTTGGATCATAAAATTCCTCGATAGTTGATATCTTGTCACTATAGCTCTCTTGTAGGGTCATCATAATATTCTCCATAACATCTTCATTTGTCGAAGTTCCTCCTTGATTTTTGAACTCATTTACTGCACTATCAACTCTCTAAAAGTAGCATGTGATATCCTCACCTTCTTTCATCCTCAAGTTTTCATACCTATTCTTAGTTGAAAAATTATTTGATAATTTGACTCTATCATTTGCTTCATACATTTTTTCAAATTTTCCCAAACCTCATAAGAAGTACTCAATGAAATAATTTTTTTTAAGTCAGTCTTAGTCAAAGCACTAAATATTGCATACCTTTCTTTTTCATTCTCTTCATAGGCTAAAATCTCATTCACACTAGAAGGACCATTTGTTTGTTAAACATATTTTTTCTCAACAAATTTCCAAGTCTTATAGCCTAAATAAATTAGGTAACCTCTCATTTGCACCTTCCAGAAGCTTTATTTAGATCCATCAAACATGGGTATTTTTCAGCTTGTATGCCATTAGATCTACCCTAAGTGGTTAATCTCTACTTTGAGGAACCAAATCTCTAATACCAATAGTTTAATAGTCTAGATAACTGAGAGGGGGGATGAATTAATTATTATAAACAATTTTCTTGACCGTAATTAATCTGGAGAAAACTCAAATCAATTAGATAGTAATGAAATAGATAGGAACATGAAAGCACTTAACAACAACATGCACAAAGAACACCAAAATTTATATGGAAATAAAAGATGGGAAAAACCATAGAGAAAGCTAATCCTTAATTATAACACAACGATTAAGGTGATTTTTACAAGGGCTCAATACCAAAATTCTCACTACAGGTAAGGCTCACTACTGATGAGCTCACTGCTCGACTATTACAATGAAATATAAAAAGGCTCATTTCCAAAAGAGAAAGTATCATTGCGATGAAAAAATGGCTCACTACTAGAAGAATGATGAAAGGGAATCCACCACTGAAATAACTATCACCATCAATGACACTAGATAAAACCTCATTGTTTGCTACCTATGGTTGTATACTTTCACGTAATGTCTAGATTTTTCAAATTCACATTCACCACAATTTCTTTCATAAAAAAAATCAACTTTTACTTATACCAATTCAAGCCTTCATAATCTCCTAAGTCATCAAAACACAATTTGAAATAGGTCACCACAAAATATTCCTATGGTGGAAATTAATGCAACGTTGACCATACATAACCTCCTCACTAAAATCAACATTCTACATGTTAACCATGACATCTAGAACTAAAGAATAGAATATACATGTTACAATGCAGACAATGTTCAGACCCATAAGAGTGTATCTCATTATGTTGCAAAATGAAGGGGACCAGGATAAGCACACCTAAAGATAGATCATCACAATATAACATCCAGAGTAAGCCAATCCAGATTACAAAAGCATCAAAACCAAACCTTAATCAAACAAGAAATTTATGTTGACATCAATGACAACCATTAATGACAATAATTGACAACATTACATTCCAAAAAAAAATTCCTCTCTTGGCTATGTGTAGGTGTTCATGCATATGGGGCTTGCTGACGAACTGGACTCTTAGTGAGTTGATCATTTTCACATTCATTTTCATTATCTTATTTATCATCTTTATATTCATTTCTTGTATCATTTTGTTTAGTACATTATACTTCATTGTCTAGACTGTCAGTAGGTTTTTGTACTTTGTATTGTTCTTTTACACTTTTTGGCCATATGGAAACCAACACCCCAGAGAGGTGTTAGTGCACCGTACTGTTGTCCTTGACACATGCCACTATCCTTAGGAAAAGAGTTGTTTGAGGTAAAATTTGAGTTCTAGAAATCAAATCATTTAGCCCCATCCAAATATTTGGATCAATAGAGTGGCAAAAGCACTTGAGTGTTCTATTCATTCTCTATCCTCAACCTAAGAACTCCAATCCAACCTAAGGTAGTTTAGGGGAACCCTCCACTCTTGGCTCTCCGTGACCTAGAGTCTTGGTGTGGCTAGTCCCCCTACTCTTCATTTTGGCGAATCCAGCGTGAACCATTTTGGTTCCATTTAGTATTACAAAAATGACTTTTTATCATATCCTAGGAGTGGTGTATGTGTGAGTTTTATGAGGCATTTTTACTTGCAACCCAACATGTGACCCCTAGTCATGTAGTTGGGATGTTTCATAAGCACCACACAATGAAACCTTAGTTGGGTCACTATATAGTTGCAAAACCCTTGGGGGCTATGTGAAAGTTCTATCTAGTATACATGATGGCCTCTTTATTACATTTTCTCATCCCATATGTGCAATTTGCAATTAGTTCCCTTGCTATAAATTTCACCTTACAAGACTTGTCAATGAACTATAATAGAGATCAATCTCCTTTATACACCCCAAGATTAATCAATGGAAACTCTGTAACTGATGTTCTTGTTGACCCAACATGTTGGGTGAATTTAATTACTAAGGATATTAAGTTGATTAAATTCTTGTATATAGATGGGTATGATGAATCCAATAGTACCATACATACACATGATAGGATTTATGTACATCCCATCAGTTTCCTCACCTTTTCTATCTTAGTTGGACCTAAATTAGTGAATTTACTCTAAAATAATCTTGACGTCTAAACTCTTCAAGCTAATATTGGGTATCCCCTAGTTGGTCACTATGAATTTAGTTCCCTCGATAGTGCATAAATGTCTAAATTAATCCATGACACCGACTATAAGTCATTGATTGCATATGGTGGATACTCATTGAATCACTCTAACTTGCACCCATTGGTTTTCTTCCTCTTAGGAAAAACCTCTTGTACCAAACCTATGTGAAGTATAGAAGTGGGCGCTTAATTCCTAAGGTTAGATACCCTCCTTCTCCTTATGTTGTCTTGCATAAGGCTTGCATGAAATAAAATAGCAATGTCACCTTGGCTCAAAATAGAGAAAAGGATAAGTGTGCTTAGTAGTCTTCTTCTTCTATTTTTGTAGTCCTACTTGTAAATTCCTCTCACCCTCTTGTGGCATTGTTAGATTTTTCTCCTAGGTGCTTGATGGAAAACATGATGGTGCCCACTTTGCAAAAGCCTAAGCATCCAACATTCAATCTTCCCGCTCTACCCATGATGGCTAGGCCCATTCAGTATGGTAAGGGGAAGGTTCCCCATGGGAATTCCTCTATGTCTCAACCTTCACGACCTTCTATTCATCCTACCTCTAAGGCAATGAATGGGAAGAGGCTCACTAATAAGGTGTTAGAGCTGACTCCCCCCATTTTTTCTCCAAACTTTTCTCAATCTCTCCCTCTTTTTTCCATCTAGGATTCCCTCCCACCATCACAAAGGACTATGATGGAGACTCTAATGGTAAAAAATGAGTCCTCTATTCCATATTTTCCTCTAGCCTCTAGCTCCTAGAGTTGCAAGAACCACCTTGTGCATGAGCACATGTGTTGGTGAAAGGCTTTGGCCACTCAATAGATCGATCTAAAAAGGAAGGAGGGAGGGTTAGAAGTTTCTCCTCTAGAACCTTCTACTACATCATCCTCTCGTGTACCCTCTCCTTTATTTCCATCAACTTTGGTGTTGCTTTTGGCTCCTATTACGAGCGTAAATGACCATCACTTGAAAAAAGTGTAGGTTTTTATTTCTCCTTCAATCAAGCCACCTCTCTTGATGTCCCTCCAATAAATCCCATTATTTTTGAAGGTTGTGGACATGTAGAACACCTCAATGGTTTCTACCACATTATTTTCCTCCTCCTTCGCACCTTCAGCCTCTTCTATGGGGATCTCGCATCCTCTAATGAAATAGAAAATGGAGGATAGCCCCACTAGTAATGGGGGTCAAAAGAGGTTTCCACCTTGTTTGGAGGGTGGTTTTGCATTAACATGTGTTGTCCTATTGATAGAATAAGTCCCAACATCCTCGGAGTTCATCACTGCTCTTGAGTCACTTGGTGAGCCTAGCAGTGGATCTCAAGTGTTGCCTCCCTTGTCCGTTGAGCCAAAAAATGGAACTCATGTGAAGTGCATGTTTAAATCTCTAGACAAGGTCTTGATCCTTTAAGTAATCTTTGTGAGTTTTTTTATGTTTACCCTACAATAATTTAGTAGAAAGACCTTGTGGAGCTATCTTGCTTGGTTCTTATTGTGGGGGTTCGGAGGGTTCCCCCATTGGTATTCCACTCTAGTAGGATCATCAAGCTTCCCCTTATAATGATTTATATTGGAAATATGATGACCTCTTGGTTGATGAGGAATATGGGGCTCCTCTTCTTTATCAATAGTGTATATTGTGTGTGTTGGTGTTCCCCCTTGTTTGCATAATGTGTTTTTAGATGACCCTTGTCACCGTCATAGGTGCTTGGATATAGGAATTTTTATGTGTCATACAACTTCCTCTATTTGTTGCATAATTCTTCCTCTATTATGTGTATTGACTTTCTGTAGGATGGTGAAATCTTACACATGAATTGTATAGATTCAGCCATCCTCATAGAATAACATAGTTCATTACTCCAAACAAAATGCTAAAGCTAAACCAAACATGCATGGAGAAAAGGAAAAACAACCTATTCTATGATGGATTGGTGCCCTCCATGAAGATGTGAGAGAGCCCTTTCCCAACCCTTTCTAAGCCAAATGAAATAGACAATGAGTTGCTATGAGCTCAAGTTGCCTATAATTTAGATGCATTCAAAAAAATGTTGTAGAAATGAGAGAAGATGCATTGCTTTTATAGAAGAAGTTGAGAGAAGAGAGGCCAAGTTTAGCCAATGTGGGACTAAATCCCCTCCAATAGAATAGAGACACTTGGCATGATGGGATTGGTCAAAGCTTGTGCAGGTTTTGGCCAATGTGCCCATTCAAATTTGAAAAATGTCAATAAATGCATGTTGTTGAGGGTTTTGGGGGGAATAATCTTTGTTCAAAAAAGTCAAAAAGATGAGAGTTATTGAGAGAAAATAGGCTTTTTAATAAATCAATTAAATTGATTTATTGATGCAAGTGGGTGGGTTAGTTAGGAGTTTAGATTTGACTCTAGTTGAGTCAAAAGCTGGAGAATGATAATCATGCTTAGAAGTTAATTAATTTAGATTAATTAACTTAGGGGATTTTAGGGATTTGACATTTGATAAATCAAATGAGAAGAAATTTAAGGATTTAATTAAATAAACTAATTTATTTAATGAACCTTAGGAAATTAATCAATAAATTGTCTTAATTGATTAATAGGAGAATTCAATGCACGATGTTAGAGCGAGATGTATGATGTCAATTTTTCATGTCTACATTTTGCCCCTCTTTGAAGCAATGTACTCGTTGCATTGGTTCAAAGAATGATTCTACCGATATTGAAATTAAAAAATTTCTGATTTTTCGGATGCTTCGGCAAAAATAAGTACGTTAGTACATTGCCCCCTCGAGAGATCGAGCGAAAAGATTCAATTTGAGGTGGATCTCAAGATAAAGAGCTTCAAAATGGATGTATGGATGATAATGATGATGTAAATGAGATGTTTGGAAGATGCTTAGAATAACAAATCTATATTATTTTAAACAACTTATATGATTATGAAAATGAGATGACATGATTATGCAGGATGCGGGATGGATGCAGGATGGATGCAAGATGGATGCAAGATGGATGCATTGTTAGCATGAAAGTGGATAGAAGAATGAGATAGGATAGAAGAATGAGAGGGATCAACCCTTGAATCCAAGAAGATGCAGAAGTTCAACAAGCCAACTTTATTAAAGATGATGATGAAAGATGATGATGTATTGCTTATCCAGGGATGGGAAAAGAGCATACCTTTCTTTATGTTTGATAACACACCTAGGTGCGATGCATCAAGGTATTAAGAACCAGGATGGCGTTGCGCCTAGTGTGATGGACTTTGACTTGACAATTAGATAGGAGTACTCTTGTTCACACTTGACAGACATAACCTTATTCAGAATGCAGTTCAGATATTCTAGACATCTCGGGCCAAAACATAAAAAGGCAAGCCTTCTTATGTGGTCAACAAGATACCTAAAACATCCTTCCTACAAACAAAACAAAGTATGCGTGACGAAGTTATTTTACAAGAATATCCAACAAGCACAGCAGATAAAAAGATACTGATCGTTGCCCCCTTCCTTTCTCTCTAAACTAGTTTTGTTTAGGCATCATCGAGAGGTCCTTGGAATGAGCGCAAAATAAGATAAGTCTAAAAGACTAAAATAAAGTAAACAAGCAAGCTAATGTTCTTCGTATCGCTAGCCAAGACTAAACTACTGTGGGGTACTTGATGCTTATGTCCATCGCAGGAAAGCTTCATCCTAGGACATGTAGTGATCAAGGTTTTGGTGAGACTGATTGCGTGATGAGCTATTGATACTCTGAGTTGACCAACTTGCTGACTTACTGACTTAGACTTTCGAGACTTTGACGATTAGGCGTTCACTTTAGAACCTACTAAACTTGCTTCTGACTAACTCACCAAAGGGTGAAAGCGACGATGATTTATTATGAATGATGACAATCACGAGTGAAAGCGAGATGAAATGGATGCACCATTTTGGTTTTTTCAAATGTTTTGAGGCTGTTTTTTATTTTTGGAATTTTTTTTGGTATTTTCAAGATTTTCCAATGTTTTTGGTATTTTCAAGATTTAAGACGAACAGACTAACTTAAAGACCTATCCTAGGGGTCTCGGGAGCTCATCCATAGATTAGCCTTGCCTACGTTATATACACAGAGACCACGTAGTTCGACTGGTGGTGGACTGACTTGATGATAATATGGACAAATGGATTGCCATTTTATTGCCTAAAGGACTGACTTAAGATGCAGACTAGATGGGCAAACGGATTGCCAATGTGACGGACGCCTAAAGGACTGACCCAACCGTCTCGGGGGATGATCAAAGATCAACCTTGCCTACGTTCGAGTTCAGAGACAACGTAGTTCGACAAGGTAGAAAAAACTGACAAGACTAAATGATGAAATTTTTGAAGATTTTCTGATATTTTGACATGTTTTTGGATTTTTGATGATTTTGGATGTTTTTGGTTTTTTGAATGAGTTTTCTGAATGTTTTTGGAATTTTTTGATGAATTTTGAAAAAGATCACGAGAATATACACGAATCCGATCCGATGTTGCGAGAACGTGCCCCTAGTGTGGTGCGGTAGACTACTTCGATAAAGGCAGGACAAACTGACCTTTGAAATGCCAAGTAGTTCCAATGGTGGAATATAGTATAGATACCAACGCAGGCTATGGTATGGATGCGAGCGGGTAAGTGGAATGTGATGGAGTGGATGAGTTGTGGAGATCCTGATAGATGGGGAAGGTACTTTATTTACACTTGATGCCTGTTTGCCAGGTTTTCACCAAGGTATTTGCCCAAAGCGCCACCGAAGTGGTTTTCACTAGAGGACGATTTTTTCTCTTTACTATTTTTCAATCCTTTTCTGATTTTTTTTGGATTTTTTGATCTTTTGATTTTTTTTGTTGTCACCAAGATGCCTGTTTGCCAGGTTTTCATCGAGGTAACCATTTTTTCAGGACTTTTTCTGATTGTTTTTGTATTTTCTGGTTCTATACCTTGCAATGTTTAGGCATAAAACTTTTTGAGATGAGAGCTATTCAGAGGCTCCTGCAGAGGCTCGCCTTCTGGTGTTGCTAGTTGATATGCCCCTGATGTGTAACTTGCAGTGATGACGAAAGGTCCCAGCCAGTTGGGCTCAAATTTTCCCTTTGTATCTGGATTTGGCACGTTCTTTTGGTTTTCTTTCAGCACGAGGTCACCAACTTGGAAAGTGTGTTGTCTGATGTTCTTGTTGTAGCTCCTTTTTAGGCGATTCTGGTACACTTGTAGATGATTAAGGGCATCCATGCGCCTTTCATCTAGTAATTCCAGCTCATTGAGTCTTGTGACCCTGTATTCCTCATCTGTGATTAGGTTTTGCAGTGATATCCTTAGTGATGGGAGCTTGGTCTCAATGGGGAGTATGGCCTCTGATCCGTAGACCAGAGAGAATGGGGTGGCGCCTATTGGCGTGCGGATGCTAGTGCGGTAGGCCCATAAGGTGGGATTTAACTGCAGATGCCAGTCACGACCAGAGTCATTGACTGTTTTCTTGAGGATTTTCAAAATGGTTTGATTTGTAGCTTCTGCTTGGCCATTGCCTTGTGGATAATATGGTGTGGAAAAGCGATGCTTGATTTTGAATTTTTCACACAAGTCACAGACATCCTGATTCTTGAAGGGCATCCCATTATCAGAGATAATGGATTGGGGGACACCGTACCGACAAATGAGGCAATTCAGGATAAACTTGGATATCTGCTTTCTGGTGATGTAGGTCATGGGAATTGCTTCAACCCACTTAGTGAAGTATTCAATGGCGGTGATAATGAATTTATGGCCATTGGATGAGGTGGGTGATATTTTACCAATGAGATCAAGCCCCCATTGTGAAAAGGGCCAAGCTGTAACAATAGGATGCAGTTCTTGAGCTGGTGAATGAATAAGATCTCCATGCTGTTGGCATTGCAAGCATTTTCTGACAAAATTGTGTGCCTCTTTTTCCATCGTCGGCCAGTAATACCCTGTTCTTAGCAACTTTTTAACCAAGGTCATACCACTTGAGTGTGACCCACACGTGCCATTGTGTACCTCAGTTAGAGCAGTCAGGGCTTCCTCGGGTTTTAAACAACGTAACAAGGTTCCATCGGTACTCCTACGGAAGAGGGTCTCTCCTAGGATGACGAATCGTGAAGTTCTTTTGATGAAAGTGCGTTTTAGGTTTGGGGTGATGTCAGTGGGGAGGATTCCTAACTTTAGGTAGGTGTATATATCATGATACCAAAGATCACTGGGACCAACGAGTTCACATGCGTATTCTGACTCTGGTACCTCGAATGTGGGTACGAGAAGCTGCTCTACGAGGAATTCATGTTTCGAGACGTTACGAGGGATGTCGAGTAAGGATCCAATTGTCGCCATTGCATCAGCTGCTCTGTTGTTTGTCCTTGGTATCTGCTCAAAGGTAATATCGATGAAAGATTCCTTGAGGCTTTCTACCACCTTCTTGTATGGTGTGAGCTTATCATCCTTGGTTTGGTATTCGCCGTTGACTTGGTTGATGATAAGTTGCGAGTCGCCATAGACTTTTAGTGCCATGATTCGCCATTGTGCTGCAATCTTGAGTCCTATGGTCAAAGCCTCATATTCTGCTATATTGTTCGTACAAGGGAATGCCAGCTTGTATGATCTAGGTATGCAATCTCCTTGCGGCGTGATGAAAAACACACCAGCTCCTGACCCATGTTGTGTGTGAGAGCCATCAAAGTATAGCTTCCAGTGGTCTGTTGCATCAAGGTTAAAAAGGGACTCATCTGGGAATTCTGATATGAGTGGATTATCTGTGTAGAGGGGAGCTTCTGCCAGCTGATCCGCAATGACTTGTCCTTTTATGGCTTTTCGTTCTACATACTCGATATCATGTTCAGATAATATCATTACCCACTTAGCCATTCTACCTGTAAGTGCTGCTTTTGTCAATAGGTACTTTAGAGGGTCTATTTTGGCAATCAACTTGATTTGGTGCGCTAGCATGTAGTGTCTAAATTTCTGAGCCGCAAATACCAATGCTAGGCAAGCTTTCTCTATTGACGTGTAATTGAGCTCATGTCCCACCATTGTTCTGCTGATGTAGTAGATAGCCCGCTCGGTTCCCTTTTCATCATGTTGGGCTAAAAGGGCCCCCAGGGCGGCTGTTGTTGCAGAGATATATAGGATTAGTGATTTCCCCACAATTGGTGGCATCAATACAGGTGGTGTAAGTAGATATTCTTTTATTTTGTTGAATGCTTGCTCGTATTTGTCATCCCATCTAAAAGCTACTCCCTTGTGAAGTAGGTGTGAATAGGCAATCTGTTTATCTGCCAATTGTGCTATGAATCTTTGGATGGACTGGAGTCTTCCTTGCAATCCTCTTAGTTGTTTCAACGTTCTTGGTGCTTTCATTTCAAGGAGTGCTTTTACCTTTGCATGGTCTACCTCTATCCCTCTCATTGAAACTATGTATCCTAGCAGCTTCCCTGATTGCACCCCAAAGACACACTTCTTCGGGTTGAGTCTAACCTTATATTGTTCAAGCCTGTCAAAGATAGCACTTAGAGTTGCTATATGGTCTTGTCTCTTCTTTGATTTAGCAAGTATGTCATCTACATAATCTTCGACTGTTTTGTGGATCATGTCGTGGAAGATTAATGTCATGGCTCTTTGATAGGTAGCTCCTGCATTCTTCAACCCAAATGGCATTACATTCCAGCAGTAGGTGCCCCATGGACATGTGAATGCTGTCTTGTGTTGGTCTTCTTTTGCGATCAATATCTGATTGTACCCCAAGAAACCATCCATTAGGGAAAGCATCTCATGTCCGGCCGTCATATCCACTATCATGTCAATGTTGGGTAGTGGAAAGTCATCCTTGGGACATGCTTTGTTTAGGTCTCTGAAATCAGTGCAGATGCGGATGCCCCCTTTCGGTTTTGAGACTGGTACGAGGTTAGATACCCATTCTGGATAGTCAATCGAGCGTATGAAGTCAACATCCAGAAGTTTCTGTAGCTCAATCTTTACAAGCAAGGCTATTTGTGGGTGCATCTTCCTTAGCTTCTGTCTGACTGGTTTTGCTCCGGGGTGAACGGCCAAATGATGCACTACTACTTCAGGATCCAGGCCTGGCATGTCTGCATAGGTCCACGCAAAATTTACCTTTCTCTCCTTTAGGAAAGCTGCTAGTAGTTTTTGTTCTTCTTCTAGGAGGGATTCTGCATAGAAGGTAATTTGTGGTTCTGATTCTGTTCCTAAGTTGACCGGGTTGCACTGTTCTGCCAATACTGTTGACTTCTCCTGGTGTAGAGCCGTAGGGGGGAGATTGAATCCTTCATCCTCTGGTGCCTCAGAGAGGTTTTCGCCATTGGATGCGTCCTTTATTTTTACTATTTTATGGTTAGAGAGTGTCACAGTGTGGTTTTCACTCAATAACTCTGAGCTTATTCTTGATCTTTTTCTTTTGCGACTGAAAGACTCAATCGTCTCCCCATAGTATGCTTGTGTGTCTAGAGTGATATCAAATCCTGCCTTGTGATCTCCACATGGAACAGTATCCCTTAGTCCCATGAATTCAGAGAGAGCCTCATCGTTTTCGAATGAGTCTAGAATTGGCGGTCCCCGTTGGTCGTGATCGATGAGTTGGGGGTATACTAAGTGGATTTGGTGGGTTTGTTGGATTGGCTCAGCGGGTGAGACACTAATCATTAGTAAGGTGGAATCTTCAAAGAGCCTAGGTAGGCCACCTATGGTGTCATCGTCATCACTACTGCTACAAACGTCAGTTATGTCAAATGTGAAGTTATCGAGAGGTAGGCCTGTAGACACGGGTAATCTAAGATTAGTTGTCAAGACCCGAGGAGAGGACCTGACTGCCCTATTAGGAACACTTCTGCCACGCACAGTTATACTCGGAGGGGTACAGCCGAGGCCAAGGTTCTGCGTTCTTCTTTCTACAATGATGGGCTCCAACCGTCCATCACTATTTCTTCCTAGGCTTTCATTCCTGTTATAGCCCATGCCAAACATCATTTGTAACCCTCTGTTTGTTTCCTCCATGGGTAGGGTGGGAGTGGGTCTTTCATCTTGGTACAGAGTGTTTGTGATGTCCTCCTCGTCCACATTTTCTTGATTGAGATCCCCCCAACTGTGGAATCCAGAGGGTTCTGTTCTAGTGCGGACAAGTGTTTGAGTCAATTGTGGTTGCCCATGTGATATAGGAGATTGTGGTAACTCTCCTACAGCAAAAGCATTTCTCTTCATTCTATAATCACCGCATCCCTTGTCCTGTATCATGTTCTTGATCTCGGATATGTCGGGGATGGCGGGTGTCTCTGTCGCAGAAGTGGAGGCGAGATTAGCTGGGTCTATGTATGAAGTGGATGGTCCTTCATCATTTTTAGGTACTTGAGGGATCTTGTAAAACTTGGCTTCCAAGTTTTTGCAATAGGCGAAGGGTTCGGGATCCCCATATATGGTAACCTCCTCGTTTTGATATGAGAACTTAATGCACTGATGATATGTTGAGGCCACTGCCTTCATTCCGTGTATCCATGGGCGTCCCAGGAGGATGTTGTATGGCAAATCAAGGTCAAGAACTTGACAAGTTGTTTCCATGGTTGCTGGCCCCACTTGGATGGGGATCTTGATAGTGCCCTGAGACACTCTTTCTTGGTCATCATATGCTCTTATGGTGATACTTTTGTTTTTATTGATGGAATCCTCGGCGAATCCCAATTTCTTTATAAGTTTTAGAGAACAAATATTAAGACCTGCACCACCATCTACCAGGACTCGCTTGACTTTCTTTTTATGAACTAGGATTTGGAGGTGAAGTGCCCGGTTATGAGATGGCTGCGGGGGGAAATCTTGGTCCGAAAATGTGATGAGATTCGGGGTAACGATGTTACCTACCATAGCCTGAAATTGCTCTGTGTCAAGGGTAGCAGCGACGGTAGAGGCAGCTAGTGCTTCATCCAGGATCTGTCGATGAGCGGCGGAGATTTTTAGTAATTCCATGATGGATATTTGTGCGGGTGTTCTCTTCAGTTGGTCAATTACATTGTAATCATAGGGGACAGCCTTTGTGTTGGTCATGGGGGTCTTAGCAGGTGCCCCGGCAATGGTGACTTTTCCGCCTCGTGTGGTGACTCCACAGTCATTGTTGGTTCCCTTGATATTTATGATAGTGACCAACTTGTCGACACATCCGACTATCTCCTCGTATACTAGATTGGCACTAGCATACTTTTGTTTACCCTTATTATTCCCTTGGTTATTTCCCTGATTATGATTCGGCATCGGATTCATGTAGATTTTTAGGTCTTGGTTTCCGGCCGGCTGCTCGATGTTGATGACCTTATCCTCAATGAGGTCTTGGATGATATTCTTGAGTCTCATGCAATTGGCGGTGGTGTGTCCTTTAACTTTGTGGAAGTCACACAGGAGATTCTCGTTGTACCACGGCGATTTGGTCATGGGCTCTGTGTATTGTTCGGAGTTAGAAATTTTGATTAGGTTTTCTTTGACCAATTTCTTCATGACAGACTCAATCGATTCGCCAAGAGCTGTGAACTTTCTCTTGGGGGGAAACTTGTTACAGGGAGGTGGTCCTCCTTGATTACCCACATTGTTGATTTGGCTGGTGGAAGGTGGTTGTGACTGTGCTACTACCGCATTAGCCTGCACATTGTTGTGATTATGAGTTTGCGGATGATGATTTTGGGTATTTTGCTTAGGAGCACTGATGACTACCTTAGCATCAACCACGCCGTCGTTCGTGATATTTTTGTTCCTCGACCATGTTCGAGGTTTATCATTGTAGTTGTTGGACGGGCGGTTATCCTGCGGTGGAGTGAATGTAGGTGCGCCTCCTCGTGCAGTAAGGGCTCTTTCGATGTTGAGCGCCTTTGGAATTAGTTGATCGTAAGATGTGATGCACTGCATTTTTAGGTAGAACGCCAGGTTTTCATCTAAGTTGGCTATGATGGTGCAAACTTGTTGTTCCTCTGGCATGGCCCACTTGCTCTGATTGGCCTTGGATCGCCATCTTTGCAAGAAGGATGCAAATAACTCTCCTCTTCTTTGTTTGAGTGCAGATAGTTCTTCTAAACTGACATCCGCACCCATATTAAAAGCGTAATTTTTAAGGAAAGCCTCCACAATTTCCTCGAATGTTTTAATGCCCGTGGGTAGGCGAGAAAACCATTCCATAGCTGGACCAGTCAGGCTTCGGGGGAAGAGCCGCATTAGATACGTGTCATCATATGCGACTTCCATGCAGTGCACCTGAAATTCCCTGACGTGGTTTTCAGGGTTGCCCGTTCCATTGTACTTATCAAATTTGGGGATCTTGAATCCCTTTGGAAACGGTACCATGGTGAGACTCCTATCGAACGGATAAGGGCACAAGTTTCCTGGTGTCCTTGTGGTTTTTCCTGCTTGCAAGTCCAACACCTGCTACGAAAGCAATTTGATCTGTGTTGCGACATCCTTGCTTGGGTCGGGGGGCGGGATGAATGAGTGGTGAGGTGTTGGAGGTGTTTGATGGGTGGGGAGCGTACTAGTCGGTGTTTGCTGCGAGCTTGGTTGTGCATTTAGGGCTTGTTGGTAAGCTTGAATTTGTGCCAACAACGCTTGTTGTTGATCTTGCTGTTGCTGTTCCAATAGCGCTTGCTGTTGGTCCATTTGCTGTTGTTCCCATGAAGCCTGTTGTTGGTCAAGTTGTTGATGAGCTAGTAATGCTTGTTGTTGGTCTAGCTGCTATTTTTTCAACAATGCTTATTGTTGGTCGAGCTGCTGTTGTGCCAATAAAGCTTGTCGTTTAGCTTGGTGTTGTGCCTGAAAGTCTTGCAGGGCTTGGTGGTAGGCTTGCAGGTGGATTGCTTGCAATTGCGCTTGGTATTGAGCTTGTGTCTTTTGTTGGGCTTGAGCTTGAACTTGGGCTTGAGCTTGCGCTTGCGCTTGTGCTTGTGCTTGTGCGGCTTGTGCTTGAGCTTGAACTTGTGCTTGTGCTTTTGCTCGCGCTTGTGCGGCTTGTGCTTGAGCTTGAGCTTGCGCTTGCGCTTGTGCGGCTTGTGCTTGAGCTTGAGCTTGCGCTTGCGCTTGTGCGGCTTGTTGTTTTTGGAGTGCCTTTTGGTGGGCAGCTTGTTGTGCATTTTGCAACATGATGGAGAATGAATTGGTCATGTTGTGTTTTGGTGGTGGGATTGGTGGTGGAGCACGAATCATGCCAACTGTCGTGGCGGGTGGAGGGATTGTGGTTGTGACTGTGATTTGGGTTGTGGGCGGGGTGGTTGAGACAATTGGTCCTTGATGAGGCATGCTTTGGGAGATTTGAGGACCAATCGATGCATTAACCGTGGTGATAGGAATGGTTGCGATTTGTTGTGAGGATATGGGCAAAAGAAGCGGGTTCAAAGTGGTGGTCAGATTGCTTGGATTAGCAAAATTTTCGATGGTTAAAGGTGGAAGACCTATTCCAGGAGGCGATGCAGATGTGAAAAGAAGCAGGGGAAGGGATGACGCACCACTTTGGAAAGAGAAAGGATTGATAGCTTCTGTCATTCCAAGCAAACCAACTTCCTCATGCGGTGGGGGAGTTGGTATTTTCAATTGATAAGCTGGTGTGGCATGAAATGAGGATGAACCAGTGGGATTATGAAATGTGAGTGGGATGTAAGGGTGAAATGAGTTTTCCGGAATAAATGTAGGGGTGATGATTGCTTCTTCATTAGTCACAAGGCGGTGTTCTTGCAATTCTTGGAACATGGCACTCCCCTTGTTCACAATTGGGGAGGTTGGTGTGATGATTGAGGTGATGCAAGGTACTTCTTGATTGATGTTTGACAACGGGGATGCAACTGCACTAGTGCTTGTGTTAAGGTTGGGAGGGGGCATGTCCCCTCCTCTTTCTATTGAATTTATGCATTTGAACATAGCACTAACAATTTTATGGTTCTTAGGATTTTGAATCATTTCCATGATTTCCTCTGGTGTCATCCCTATGTCTTCATTTATGTCGTCCTCTTGATGACTCTCCTCTTGAAGATTTTGTGATGATACGGGAGAGTTGCTTGGGGGATTGCTTGATCCTGCTAGGTTCACTTCGATATTTAGATGACTCATGTCCATAGAAGTTGATATGTCTCTGATATTCTCCATGTCCTTCTTGTGTTGAGATCTTGTTTGGACCATAAAAATAGGGATTTGTTCGATCCTAATCCTTTAAGTCCAAAAAGAGAAGAACTAGGGTAGATAAAAGATTAAAGATGGTGATGATGATGATGGGTTAAAATGGATGAGATGAGTGAATGAAACCTTTGGAAAACTTTTTGAATGTATGTGCTAAACTTTGAAAGGGCTTTTGATTTGATTTGAATGTGATAATTTGACTAGATGCGTTAAGTCAAACAAGATTGGTTGTGAAGTTGTTTTTTTCCTAGGAAGTTGTGTTATCATCCTAAGGGAACTTGCACAAAAATGGATGAATTGACAAAGTGTGTTATGCCAATGTTTTGGAGAACTAATAGACTTTAAGAAGTTGTGTTATCTCAAAGAAAATTTGTTCAATGATTTGAGACTATGTTGGCTAAGTGTGTTAAGCCAAGATATGATGTTGATTTAGCCCTCTAAGTTTAGTGTGATGTTTGATTCTAGAGTTCTCAAAAAGGTTTGATGATGAAATGAGACTTTGATTTGATGGATGAATGAATGGGACTGACAACTTTGATCTTGAACCTTAACCTAGATGTGACTCTCTTTCTACAAAACCTCGGTGTTGAAGAACACGCTTGACTTCCTATGGGAGAAATGCAAATCTTTGAAAGAATTCGGGATTTTGTTGACAATAAAATGCATATAATGCTAGATTGTTCCTTGAGGCTTTTCTGTAAAAGTTATAAACCAATCTTTCCCTGAATTCGAAAAGTCTCTCAAGACGCTCCTCACGAGTTTTTAGACTAAGCTTCTTGAACTTTGGTTTTGGGATTTTGATCTTGCGGGAAATCATGTTAGAAAACACATGTGTAATCCAATTTTTCTTTTTATCTTGGTTAAATGAGGTTCTTTTTATCCAAGACACTTGCTTGCTTAGGTTTTCAAACTATATGTCTAATGTCCCATTCTCTTTCTCATCCCACAATGTCCTTTGTGTGGAAATCGAGGAAAATAGGGCAAAAGTTCCTTATGTTTATCCTTATTGGAAACAAATGATGATAGAATTTGCACACTTAGAAACCTCTAGGAATGTGATTCCTAGGGAAAGCAAGAGTGGGCAAGTTCGTCAATAGGTATTTGTTCCCCACAAGGTGTTTGAAATTTCAAGGTTTTTATGTATGTTTGTTTTCCAAATGTTTTCAAGATCAAGCAATGTGTTTTTTCCAAGCACTTTCACACTCCTAGGTTGATGAGACAATACCTTGTTGGGTTCCCACTTGGATAAATCCAGCTGCGCATATCTTGTGTGAATGGCTAAATGCTTGACCACACTGGCTCCCCTCCACGACACTCACTTATTCGGGTCAGCCAAGCATTAGTACCCATGAATCTCCCATGGCATACTTTCCATTTCCACAACAAGACCGCATGTTACGTGGGGCGGCTTCAAAGGACATAACCTTTTGCACCAACAAGATAGACAAGGTTTTGGCCAATTTCTAAACAAGGGTTCTAATTCGGGCATTCCGTTCGTGGGGGATTATCCAACGTCGGCGAGAGTCCATTGTTGTCCATCTCGTCGGAATAATCCTCGTGATTCTTGAACTTTCCTCAAGAATCCACACTTATATACCGGTTGGAAGTCGCTTGGCTTTAGCGTGTTCCCGGTTGGGTCGTTCCCTTGGGTGATTACTTTTTCCCACAAGGCAGGCCCTCTAAGATAAACAAAAGCGAGCTAACATATTCCGTCATTCACACAACCTTCGTTGAAAAACAAAGGGGAGAACCTCCGCAATATATCGTGCTCACACTCGCATGATTTGTTCAATTTTTAGATCCCAAATTGAAGTGTGGAGGCAATCTTTTATGCAACTTAGGGTCATCAAAAAGACTTTTGATTCTCAAGATCGCCGTGAAGCGCGAGAGAAGCGCATACGCCCTTTTAAATGACACTACTTTGCAAAAAAGTTTACAAAACACAAAGTACACATGTTCAATTTTAAATTCCTCAAAGCAATGATGAGTTCGTTTTAGAAGCGCCAAAATGAAGTGTGAAGTTTGCCTTGTCCAATTTTAACCCAAATTAAAATCTAGTAAGTGTCTAAGGTTCAATTTTAACCAACTTTGAAAAGATCAAGTCATTGATTGATTTTAAGCCCAAATTGAAAAGTGAGTTAGCTAAAAACAGAAAAAAAGGGTAGTAAATGGAAGCTCCAAACAAGCATTAAGAAATGCTTTTCAAGTTTCTATTTGCAAGAAAACCTCCAAGTTCACTATATTCGTCTTCGTTTTCGCTTGATCACAACCTTATTTCTTTGTTCAATTCAGATGCTCGTCTTCAAATGTCCACCTTAATCTCAAACTTGATGTTTCAACCTATTTCATGAAAACGTTTACAAAGTAAAAATTTCTCTAAGGCATTAATGAAGTAAAAGAATCACCCCTTGTCATGCAAAATCTATGTGGAAATGAACAATTGTTAAAACACAATCTTTGTCCCATCAAAATTTTATAAGCATGACAATAATAATAAAAAAAACTTCGACAATCTATCGGCATGAAAAAAAACTTTTGATTAATCTCCATCGATTAATTGATAATGTCACTCTCCACCCATAAGATTAATAAATCTGCAAATGTCAGCATTCAAATCACATACAGCAAAATTAATGCAAAGAAATAAATAATATCAAGATTGACAAAGACACTCCATATTAATGAGAAGTCACTAAATAATAATTCATGAAAGTTTGCTATCAACTGAATAAATGCATTAATTATATAGCAACCCACTTTCTACTAAAACTCTACTCAAAACCCATTTGACTAGCTTTCATGCAAGAGATTGACCAACTACTTTCTTTTCAAAGCTTTTAAAGCTCCTTGCAAAGAAGTTATCTCATTAGCAAATTGAATTGACAGACTAAGAATTGGAGTGGCGGTGGTGAGCAGTAGATTTCAGTTCTGTATTATGTCCTTTCAATGTATTCATCACTAAATCTATGTACACACAATCTGTCAGGCAATATCATTAATAAATACAGCAAAAAGCAACGAACAGGAGTAAATCATAAAGATATGTCTCAAAATCTATAACGTATCCTCCTAAATATTGATCTGCTCGATGATTTTTGGTAGATACGCATCCTCATTCATAAGGAGAATAAGTAATGTAAAATAGAGGAAGGAGAGTGACTGAAATTGAATAAGTCACATGAACTATTTGACAATGCGGATAAGTCACGTGAACCATTCAACAGAATGTCTCAGATAACATTTTGAAATGACTTTAGGCATTTTCCAGCTAACGTAATTGGCAGGTGTGAAATCGAACTCCGCAACCTTTGTTAATGGCCTCTCTCTGCTTCTGCGCTTTGTGAGCTTGCCTTGGAGGATGAAAAGGCCGTAGCCTTACTCTGCACAGTGTCTCTGGAGCAAATCACCTGAACTCTGTAATAAGAATTAGTGCAAGTAATCGACTCTACCAAATACTTTAAAATAGCCTATGTCCTATGAGGAATTAACATTTGTGAGATTGTAGAGGCTAGTTGGTAGCCCAAACAAATTAGAAGAACTTATCAGATCTGCACTGCAGTGATGAAGTTCTTTAGAATAGTCACTCACACTGGCAATCAAAAAGACACGTACCTGACTTTGCTGACAGTCATAAAGACACTCAAGACTTCACTGACAAATCATAAATACATTTGCATTCGACTGGACTTCATTGTTAGATAATCTAACTTTTATTTTGAGAAACTCAAAGATCTTTGTAATAGCGTGTAGGTAGAGTGTTACTCGATTTTAATCATTAATAACTGATGTAGCAGAGGTAAATCATTAGCAATAGCTGACAATCAATCGCCTAAAAAAAAAGATGATAGAAAATTCGCAAGCAAGCATTAAAGAAACTTGATATCACTATTGAATAAAGAAAGAAATCAAGAGACTTCCTGCATGAACGAACTGATGTCTGGCAGTGTTAGTGTTTGATAAGATGCCTCAACAAACTACTACACTATTTGTCATGGCGCCTACAACAAAGGCCAAATCAATGCCCGAAAGGATTTCTTTGTAAAATAAATGCAAGTAGCTACATCTGCCAATCCACTTGCTCTTTTCCCTATTCTAGTCATTAGAATAAGTGTTATTCAAGGAAAGCTATTATGATTCTGAGCAGTAATAGGAACAGAAAGGAATACAAGCGAACTGAGTATTGAATACGAGAAGGACCATCAGAAAGGAATTTAATACTAAAACGTGGCAGACCAGTCCTACACAATTTTGTCAGCTTTAATGTCACTCAGAGGTCTAGAGGCACGATATCTATTAGTGGGTGTAGATTATAGACCAGCCAGTAAGATAATTTGGTTTGCATTGCTTTTTAACATGTTTAAAACAAAACTCAAATTCATGCTGCCATTAAATCTAGCGCCATCGTTCTTCTCTCTTTTTTTTTTTGTTTTGATACGCTTTATACCTCGTGCCTCTCATGAATCCATATCATCAAACCTTCATATTTAAAAGAACTTACTGAGAGAAAAAGAAAAACAGTGTGCCAGTCTACCAATATTTCATCTAGGAACAAGGCCTCTTCTTCTTTTTTTTTTCTTACCAGATGCTCGAAAATCAACTATATAGAGTTATAAACTGCCACCAATTTTTTTTTTGTTTGTTTAAAAAAAATGAAACAAAGTATCATTGGTCTTTAACAAAATAACAGTTTGCATATGGATCCATAAGAATTTTTGCTATAATAAATGGCAGAAAACATCATATAAATACGATTACTAGGAGCATCATTATGACAAAATTTTCAATGGTAAAAATCATAAGAACTTTTCTCGGTGACTGTTGCTGCAAACATAATGCAAGGAAATCTAATGAACATTGCCCTCCTTCTAGCGCCATTTGTAGGATGGTGAAATCTTACACATGAATTGTATAGATTCAGCCATCCTCATAGAATAACATAGTTCATTACTCCAAACAAAATGCTAAAGCTAAACCAAACATGCATGGAGAAAAGGAAAAACAACCTATTCTATGATGGATTGGTGCCCTCCATGAAGATGTGAGAGAGCCCTTTCCCAACCCTTTCTAAGCCAAATGAAATAGACAATGAGTTGCTATGAGCTCAAGTTGCCTATAGTTTAGATGCATTCAAAAAAATGTTGTAGAAATGAGAGAAGATGCATTGCTTTTATAGAAGAAGTTGAGAGAAGAGAGGCCAAGTTTAGCCAATGTGGGACTAAATCCCCTCCAATAGAATAGAGCCACTTGGCATGATGGGATTGGTCAAAGCTTGTGCAAGTTTTGGCCAATGTGCCCATTCAAATTTGAAAAATGTCAATAAATGCATGTTGTTGAGGGTTTTGGGGGGAATAATCGTTGTTCAAAAAAGTCAAAGATGAGAGTTATTGAGAGAAAATAGGCTTTTTAATAAATCAATTAAATTGATTTATTGATGCAAGTGGGTGGGTTAGTTAGGATTTTAGATTTGACTCTAGTTGAGTCAAAAGCTGGAGAATGATAATCATGCTTAGAAGTTAATTAATTTAGATTAATTAACTTAGGGGATTTTAGGGATTTGACATTTGATAAATCAAATGAGAAGAACTTTAAGGATTTAATTAAATAAACTAATTTATTTAATGAACCTTAGGAAATTAATCAATAAATTGTCTTAATTGATTAATAGGAGAATTCAATGCACGATGTTAGAGCGAGATGTATGATGTCAATTTTGCATGTCTACACTTTCAATAATTAGGGATGATCAATTAGGCTTCCCTTCCATGTTGACCCTTTTTTTTTTAACTTTTTCTTCTCATGCATTCTTCATATGGTATGATATAGTAGGGGGTTGATGACAGTTCATTAATATACTATTATTATACTTATCTATATTTATGAATGCTCTTGCCCTTTTTTCTCTTCTTCATGA